>OMLP01032870.1:12583-26286 GCA_900302685.1 Spondyliosoma cantharus | reverse complement strand
TGTGTGTGTGGATTTTGTGAATGTGTGTGTGTGTGTGTGTGTGTGTGTGTGTGTGTGTGTGTGTGTGTGTGCGTGCAAGTGTATGTTTGGCATTATTGCAACCCATCCTCAATCCTCAGTGACCACACTCAAATGCTGAAGCTAGGTCTCCGCAGTGCACGAGAACAAGGAGGGCTTACACATGATGATTTCAGCCTCTCAGTAATCAGGTCAGGGTCGATTGGATTGTTTCTTGTGTTTGTGCCCGAGTGAGTGTGTGCATGCCCGTGTGGAAGGCGGCACACACTGTTGCTTCCCTGCAGTGTTGCCTTCTGTAACACAGGTGTGTGTTTTTCGTGCATATCTGTGTGTGTGCTGCTGTAGCTCGGAACCAGACACCCATGTTACAACATTATACTACATGATTTTATTTCATTCCCTGAACTGGACTATTATGTAGTCATAAATATACTTATGTACTCAAATCTCTCTTTAAAATGAGATCCTAATCCCAGTTGGATTGAACTGGATGAATAATGGTTATATATACATAGACATGCGTCTAATCTATGGTCCACCTCCATGCAAATAAACTGGTACATTCCCTTGTGTAAAGTTGCTCCCACTCACGTTTTGTTTTTCCTCTCCTGTTTGTTCCGTGCAGTTCTCCAAAGAGAAGTACCTGCTGGAGTCTCCTCCCGAGAAACTGCGGAAGGAGCTGGAGGAGGAGCTGAAACTGAGCGCCGCTGACATCAGGAGCCATGGCTGGTACCATGGACACATACCCAGAGAGGTAAACACGCACCGTGAACGTGCACTGTGGAGTCCTGAGTGGATGTTTGAGAACAGATGGGTGGTGACACACTGCCTGTGAACAGTATGTCCCAACATATACACTGGCACACACTGAGGCAAACTCTCAAATGTCAATATAAAATATAAAAAGTGCCAAAAGTAATATTCTGGTAATAAATTTACTTAAGTATTAAATATACAAATGGAAGTAAATCATACATGTATGTTTACATGTATGTATATGTTTGTAGATGAAATAAATTCATTTAAAAAGGTTCTTCTTTGTCTCTGATGCACCACGTAATCTGCAAAGTAATTAGTAATAACACCTGAAACAGTTAGTTGATCAGTTAATTGATAGTTGATCAGCAATTATTTCTATAATCAACTGATCATTTCTGCCTTTTTTTAAGCAAAAACAATCATTTCATGTCACTGTGAACTGATTTTCAGCGGGTTTTGGCCGACTGGTCAGACAAAACAAGACACTGGAAGATGTTAAAATTAAGACCGTGGCCCTGAGCTGCTCGTGACGTAGGGAGGCCCAACCCGCCAGACTGTCGTGCAACATTTGAAGCCCTTGCCCGAGCCTAAACCCGAATATCACACTTTAAGACTGAAAAGTGTGGTTGTCTTAAAGTGAGGTGTGGTCAGATGCACTGATGGAAGATTGTCTCTTGAGGCAGCAGAAAGCGACAGCGCCACGGACCAACACAAAGCCGGTCTAAAGTCAAAGTCGCAGTCTGTTTCCTTCTATTTAAAGAGTGCATTATTCAGACATTCAGTGATCCCACACCGTTCACACGACGCATATGCTCTGATTTTACGATTTGAGAGGCTACTTTCAGTTATTTTAATGCACACAGTAATGTCCTGTAGCAAACATCGTGGCACATTTAATCAACAAAACTAGAAACTGTAGTTATAAAATAATTTATAAATTGTTATATAATAATCGATGAATAACTTAAGCTGTAAATATCGTTGCGCGACAAATCGCATGTTAATGTGGAGATACACATATCGTTTCTGCTGCTGGAGGATCAATGCAGGTAATGTCAATAATATTTTCCTCATTAAGGACGTATTTCTCCCCTCTCATCCTGCCCGTTATTGATCAGGGTGACTTTTTATGACCCGTCTCACCTGATCCATGGCTTGAGAATCTCACACAGACAGAGGGCTGCAGCAGCAGCGCTCCTCCTCCTCCTCCTCCTCCTCCTCCTCCTGTGTATTTTTTTCCTACGCAGTCAAACAGAGTTGTTTATAGGACAGGGTGGAGTGTATGTTTTGTGTGTGTCACTGTGCGAGGTCTGATTAAAAGCTCAAGAGTGATGAGGAGGGCTGTGTCATAGAGACTTGGTCAGTGCTTTAGCAAGGAGCATAGACTTCAGAGCAGCCAAATAAAAGGAAAAAAGAGCACAGATCCCAGATCCCCATAGCCCAGGGTCGGGCCTCTGGTTCCGCAGGGCTCTAGTAGACATCTCCATGGAAAATTCCACAACTTTCTGACATTTTTTAAACAAAACAATCACTTAATTGAGAAAATAATTGGTGCATTCATCTGTAATGAAAATAATCGTTTGTTGTAGCCCTAATGTTCACCGTTAGTTTCACAGAAGGTTTCATCTTGATAACTGTAAGAATTTGCACTGTCAGATAAAATCCTTGAGGTTTCGGCAAGAACAATCAGCGTACAAACGTCACACTGTGCTCTGGCCAGCTGTGACTGAGTCAAAATGGAAATAATCACCATAATCGTGTAGCGTGTGTTTGCCCTGTAACACACCTGATACAAATGATCAGTTCTTCATCAACCCATTATCGGGTGTGTTAGACAAGGGAACCATCTAAAACATGCAAACTTCACACCTTCAAACCTTAAATCATCATCATAAAAAACAACCAAAAAAAACCACTAAGATACATATAAAGCTCAAACGTCATGTTGCAGCCTCTCAGTCCCTTTGGCAGTGAAACAAATGATGAATGAATCAAAAAATACATTCTGAAAGTGATGCATTGCTGCTGTGGTTTGTATTTCTATCCCCTCATTTTGTGATATGTTCTTAAAAAGCCAGAATGAGACGGGACAAAGGCACAAACATAACAGTATTTCTGCGTGGGTTGATGTGGTTGTCAACCGGTAGTATTAGTTGAGCGATTACTTGGCCAAAGTCTCTTGGCTTTGAAAGCGCAGTTTAAATGCCTTACACACAGAATGACACTGATTACTGAATCCCATCATCTGTCACAGCTCAGTCGAAAATTGCTTTAGCGTTCAGGAGGAGGGGAGAAACTCTGCCAAACAGACAGCTGCGCATGTTGCTGATGTACACAGTCGCATTTCACAGCTGGTGACTGAGACACAGATACAAAGAGACACACCACAACACAAACACACACACACACACACACACACACAGACACACCGCATGCACATGTGGAGGGTCCTGGTTCATAAACACATCCTGCGTCTCTTGATCAACCTCTGTTCTCTGTCTCGCACATAAACACAGACACAGATTCAAATCAGCCACCTGGGAGTCTTTCCTCTTTTCATTTACATAAAATATTCATGGATTCATGGGTTTGCCCCTGTGTAGACTCGGGGAAGCCCCTCAGCCCCCTGGTTATCAAAACAATACTTAGTGACTACATTTCAGCAGGTGAATCAGCTCTCTTAAAGCCTGTCCTTCCTTCCCTGCCTCCCCCTTCTGCTCTGTTCTTCCTTCATTTAAAGTGAAGACTTTCAGTCATCTTTAGCTTTTCCTTCTGCTCCTGTTATCTTGTTCCAAACTGTCAGCATAAAACATGATACATAATGCAGTGAGAAAAAAAGCTAAACATTTTGAGAAATGCGGAGTGAAACAAGGACCCTGCGCTTGATTTCAGCTTTATATCTATGCTTATACTGCCCCCTAGTGGTGTGGAGCATTATTTATCTTGTGCTGCACTGTCTTATTTCCCATGTTGAGTTGCAAGTTCAAGCGTCATACACTGTAAAAACCTGATAAAGTGGCTTTACTTCAAAAGAAAATCAAGGAAACTGAGTGCCTCAAAATTACCTTGATAAGCTGACTAAGTTTTTTGCTCATAAAACTTAAATGTAATAGGTTACTTGGTAATTCTGAGGTTTCCAGGCTTTAAAAATGTAAATTCTACTTTTAAATATTAACAGTGTCCTTTCAGGCTGAATCCAAATATCCAGAACTCTTGCAGACTTACTGGGAAGTCTGTAGTCCATGAGGGACCTCAAGGACTGTCCCGCAGCAGCTTATATTAGCCTTGCAGTGTCACACCCTCGCAGACTTGTTGTGATGACGGTGGACACGTCATACTATGTATGACTTCCAGTAAGCTGCATTCCAGACAACTCAGAGATAAATAACTCTTTCCTACTGCAAGAAAAAGTACGATGGAATGCTGGAGTTCCTACCTGTAAACTTCGGGCAGATGACGTTTTGGCATCATGCACACGGAGCGCTAGTTGGAAATTCAAACTAGGAAATTCCAACCTCCGACTTTGACTGGAACACAGCATCAGTTCACAAGTCCAGGTGGTGGACATTTGGATTCAGCCTCAGTCTTGATCAGCACACCAGTTAGTTTTCAAGAATACTACTCAGTTTCTTTTTTTTAACTACATGGTTACTAGATCTAGACTTGCGATCTCTTCTCACAGAAACACATCTGCAAGTGCTATATCAGAGGGAAATAGACTTGTTTTAGTTTCTTGAAGACATCCTCTCATCCAAGAGGCCTCTTCACTTCTAATGGACTGGAGGGGAGTCGCGGGCTTTAAACCCTGTGTGGGTGTTGTTAAGGTCACATGTGAACAACTCTGTAAGGGATGATTGAGAATCTTTGCCAACATCTTTAGTGTTTGGCATCAGCAAGATGTGCAGCCTGAAGCTGTTCCATTGACCATGAATGTGGAGATTGCTTTTCTTGATTTGCTTGTTTTGTCAACAGATTCGCAATGATTCTCATTTTTACATCAGCGCTGAACTGGATAGAATGTGTCCTCAGAAAGTCATTTGGGCCATCGTCCCTGGCATTTTATCCATCTTTACCAATGCAGACAGTCTGGCAGCGCGAGAGATAGTTGTGTTTGTTCAGAAGTGTCCTAAGGCATTGTTATAAATAATCACGATTCTCTAAATTCAATTATTCAACAGTCAAAGTGTCAGACAGAAAAATATTCACACTCATGCTGGAACTCATTGAGCCGAGTTGGCCTGCAGCTCTTGAGGATTGGAGCCTTTTGTCTAGCTTTACTAATTTAAAACCATTTTCTCCTCTTTTTTTTTTCTCCGTCTAGGTATCAGAGACTCTGGTTTTACGTAACGGAGATTTCCTCGTGCGTGACTCTCTGACCAGCGTGGGCGACTTCGTGCTGACCTGCCGATGGGATAACGAAGTGCTGCACTTCAAGATCAGCAAAGTCCTGGTCAAGTCCAACGAGACCAAGGTACGTAATGGCGCTTTGACCGGCTAGCTGTCTGTTTCAGGCCCTTTAATTAAATTTGGTGCTTTGCATTTACTTTATGTTCTGTAGGCATAAAAGGCAGAAGAGATGGATCTTCTGCTGTCGTTTCCCTCTCAGTCCTCCTCTGGGTGGGAGCAGGAAGTGCACGGGTGTAACCAAAAACATGATCTACAATCCTGTGTCGTTTATTTTCCTCAGCCAGCGCTCTGCCAATGAGTCAGCTTTACGTAACGATTCTGAAACCGAGACCAAAGCTGTGATAGAAATGTCCGGAGTTTCAGTTCCCAATCTTCCATACTCCCCTCTTGTCTCTATAACTAGAGTTTTGTCGTACTGTAAACAGCTGTCTTCTTCTGTCGACTGACTGCACTTTACATGGTGTATTTAGTCATTGTGTTGCATTTTATTCACATCCCACTTTTTGCTGAACCTAGTCAATGAAGCTGTTCGCATTTGGTGTTACTATCCATCCTCTATATGCAAATATACACCTACATAACTGGAACAAACTAGAATAGAATAGAACTGTACATAGAAAGAAATACCTTCATGTTTAACGTTTGCCGAATTAACAAATAGGCCCAAATAGTTAAGAATTTGCTGCAGACAGTGTTTCATCAAGTTTATAAAGTTCCTCCTCACGCAACAAGTCTCAATATTGAGGTTTTTTTTAATGGAGTCTGGGGACCTGCCCTTCTGGCATAAAAGTTTACCGTATTTGTAAAATTTGACATGTTTATCATCAATATATTATATTCTCTATTAAATTTGGTGTAAATGGTTAAATCAGTTGAAACCGTGTGTTCAAACAGACCCACTTCAGACACTGAATCAGATAGGGCGAACATTAGATTTATTATTGGGATTTGGCTCAGAAATCGTGGCCTGGACTGAACCGTGGACTTGTAGAATCATTACATCCCTAGTAGGCATGCACCTTAAGTGAAAAAAAATATTTAGAAATGTTGTTAATCATACCTGTGTTTAACACTGTCTAAAAGGTGTATTGAGTCCTGACGGCTGCCTCTATTGGTCTTACGTGACAGTGTTGCCCTCACTTTAGATCCTACATTTCTAACTTTATTATTTACACCCTGTGTTTGGCAAGTCAAGATCCATCCTCTGTTTGAAGAGGCCTGTTTTATCTGGTTGTTCATGATGGCAATGGCTGCATTGGCAGGCTAAGTTAGTGCAGGTGTGCCTTGTTGACCAACTGTCCCTCTGTTGTCTCTCTCTCCACGTCCAAAACTCAATTCTCTTTTTTTTGGCCAATTTCTGTTAAACTGTGTTATGCACAGAGCACTTATTTGGTTATTGTGCTGGTTTTAAGCACCATAGAAATTATAGAATTAAAGTGGAACAAAAGCGTTTTGTGTTCCCCACTCATCCCGCTTTTGCACTCCCTCTCTGGAGGGATATTTGATTGATTTTGGCACGAGAGAGATATCAGATGCAGAAGCAAAAATCCTGCAACTGCGCTCCTTTCATTATGTTCATGGTGCATTCTGCAAAAAAACAAACAAACAAAGATGTTTTATTTTAAGTCTCTTGTTTCTTCATCCCCAGGTGCAGTATATGTTGGAGTCTGACAGTTTTGACTCGGTCCAGGAGCTCGTGCGGTTCTATGTGGGCCAGCGGAAGCCGGTCTCCCAGTCCAGCGGCGTCCACATCTACTGTCCAGTCAGCAGGACGCTCCCTCTGCGCTACCTGGAGGCCACCTTCGCTCTGGCCAACAGCAAGCAAGGCTCCGCCTACTCGCCGTCCAGTCAGAGGGGAGCGTACATCAAGAGGAGGAGTGTCACCATGACTGACGGGCTGACGACAGAGAAGATGATACCTCACAGGTGAGCCTGGAGGAGTGGAACTGAAGTGCCAATAATAACTCTTTTTGCAGTCATCCTCATGTTGTTTCATTCTTGTTTTATGTCACGTGCGTAATCAGTGACTCAGACAGTCCCAGTCCAGTTAGGACGCCAGTTGCAACTCCAGAACCAGAGCCGGAACCTGTGCCCAGCAGCAGGTTGTGCGTGTGTTAGTGTGTGTGTTAGTGTGTGACACTTGTGTTGTGTTTGAGCACTAAACTACTACGCTTTACCTCCCACATTCCTGCAGCCCCCCTCACTTCACACACACCAACAGCACCTCCCGTAGCAACGTGTCCTCAGAGTGAGGTTGCAAAGTGACTCACTACTTGTGCACAGGATCCCTCAAGTTTCATACAGAACAAAGGCTGTTTGAAACTTGAATCTACAAAGGAGGAGCAGACAAAAAATGTTGTTTACAGTGGAAATACATGTGAGCCTCTCAGGGAGTCTGAGCAGGCATTCAATGCCAAGGACACAGTGGAAGATGTGTGAGAACAATATAATTGAGCATGACTGTTGAAAACTTCTGCCCTTGTTGAAATAGTGTTAATGCATTTTTCCAGTTAAAGGTGCAATATGTCAGAATTTCTATTGAAACTGTCAACCGAGTGTAAAGAGAATAACAGTTTTGACATTATGATGTCTGGACCACTAGCTGCAGGGCTAACTGAGCTACGTATTGAAGGGCAGCTGGTGATATGCTGCCCCATTTATATTTGGAGTATGATTTCCACAGGTGGCCAATTCTTACATACTGCACCTTTAATCTTTTCTGAAGAGACCACATTGAACGACATTTTCTGCTCCTGCTTTAAAATCCAAAACATGGTTTTAATTCATAAAATGTAGAAGAATTGCCCTCAAAGTTGCTCCAACTAAAATGTCTCCCTAGCATTGTTTTTGCATTCCTAACAACACCACTCCTGTGACATGCTGAACTGCACTGCCTTTATAAGGTTCACGACAGCTGTCACAAAATGCCAAACATTTTTAACATCCCAAAAATGTTGTCTCTGCAGCCCGTCGACAATCCACCACCATAAAGACGCAATGCGGAACTGTGCGATGAGCATGGACCAGATTCAGGAGTATCGCTGCCCCTTGTCCCCAGTTGGGGAAACCCCACTTTCTCCTGCATATAGTGCCAGTAAGACACATTAATAAAATATTCTGCTCCTCACACTCACAAACACAGCCTCCATAAGACATTCTGAGACTCTTCTTTCTG
The DNA here is from genome assembly GCA_900302685.1 of Spondyliosoma cantharus. Classification (NCBI taxonomy): domain Eukaryota; kingdom Metazoa; phylum Chordata; class Actinopteri; order Spariformes; family Sparidae; genus Spondyliosoma; species Spondyliosoma cantharus. The sequence continues at coordinate 17,927 of OMLP01032870.1, read as the reverse complement.
TCTTCAGTCACCAGGCAGAGAGCCCACTCTGGCGGCCGCATGCTGGCCGTCGTCCCACCCTCCCCCGCGATGCGTCGTTCCAGCGACCCTCAGCTCAGCCCCTCGGCCGGCACCAACCCTCCAGAGCATCCCGCACACATCTCCCAGTCGGCACACTCCTCGCCCGCCCATCACCCCAGCTACCAATCACATTCGTCAGAAACAGCAGGGAGCTACTGTGACCTCAGACCTTGCCCCGCCGGGCCGCCCAAACCCCCAGCCAAGGGCTACGTGGAACGGTTGCGGGTGGAAGAAGGGAGGCAGGATGGAGCGAGGGAGGAAGGAGAGGGGATGTTCAGCGCCCCACAGGTGGAGACAGCGTCCTCATTCAGGCCATCCAGGTACAAGACACACAGGCACACAGGATTAGGCTTCCAGACTTGGACTTTGTCATTTGAATTACTTTATGGAAGGGAGTCACACCACAGAGAGCTTTTTGAGAAACTGTTTACCTTTTTAGAAGGATGACTAATTCAGTATAACAGAGTATGTTACATACATTGATGGCACCCAGGCTGTCAAAACATAGTTTGACCTTATTTTAAATTAATTTTTGGTGCTCCTGGAGTTTTCAACATTCATCTTTTACAACAAAGACTTAATATTGAAATCGTATACCTCGACAAATTCAGAAAACAGTACACAAATAAAGCATAATCTCTCAGGATGTAAAGTCAGCGTGTTCAAAGGTCACTACACCTGCTGACATTTTGTCATAATAAGCGAGGGGGTTGAGCACTGCAGCGGAGCTCTAAGTGAACAGAGACTGTAAAACAGACTTGAGTAAACAGCTGATAATCCTGTGGGAAATAGCCTGAGGGGCAGACGCTGTGCTGTGGTCAGAGACACAGCAGAAACTGTATTTGGTTGCGCTGGCGGTGTCACGGGAGGACACAGCAGATGAGGCTCGTCTAAAGGAAAAGGGCCAGGTACACTGAGCTGGCAGCCGCAACGGAGCAGGCAGCAGCTTTAGTCATGTCAGCATCCCCTGTGAAATTTAGGCGCAGGGGGATTACTGTCAGTGTTAACACTACTGGGGAAATTGACAGTTAAGGCAGTAAAAGCTGCTTATGTTGAAGGCACCAGAGTGAGTCGGTGACTGGCTGGTTGAAGGGAAGGCAGCGTGATCAGTACATGACCCAGTGTCAAGTGTCATGCAGTGTAGAACATATATATAGTGTGCATCTGGTTTGGCTTGCTGATGTACAGCTTTGTTGATGTGTCCGGTGGTCTTACAGATATGAGAGCGGCTGTTAATAACTTTGCTGCTGATACATTAGTTGCCTTGCTAGAAACTGCTCAGCTCTCAGCTTTATAATGTGTCGTATCCGTTCATACAGGCTCAGATGACAAATGCACAAACTAATTCAAACTAAGTGATTCAATAAAGGTCCCTGCTTAACGAGCCGGGGGACTAATTCAACATCAGACTGAACATATAATCAGAATTTAGCCTTTCACAGATTTACCGGTGTCAGCGCAGCAACTAATAAGAGATATGACGTCACAGCACATTTTAGGTCATTAAAGAACAGTTTCATCATTAGTTCGTCCACGACAGACTGTAAAATACTGAAACCAAGGTTATCATAGTAAACTAAAGCTCAAACTGGTTGTGGAAATATACAGGAAACATCTTTAGGTTTAGTCTTTGTCCACTGGATAAAATTTGTCAGCACAACGAGGTTGAGGAGACATCGGTGCATATGTTCATTGAGACCGGGATGTCTTCATGACTGTGAATCGATGGCCTTCACAAAGTGTTGTGTTTGTATTTGTAATATCTACTAAAATTCTACTCTACTCAAATCTTCTCCCTGACAAAAGAAACTAAAACATTAAAAACTAATTGAAAACCCCAAACTTAACATTTGTAAACAATAAAATCTAAACCGTGACAAGCCAAGTGACTTTGGAAACTGATTTAAACTTTAAGACCAAATAAAATTCTTTAACAACTACATTTAAGGTATCCTCATCAAAAACATATTTGATTTTATTAAGAAAACGAGCTGAAAATAATGTTATGAGGTTTTTTTATTCATTCCAAATGTTAATATCAGCGTTCAAGATCAGTCGACCACTGTAGCTACATGAGCTTACCGTCATAAACTTTGCAGCCAAAGAGTCTGAAACATTCTGTTGTAGCTTATCTATCTTTGCAACACTCTTCTTTTCTTGCGGTCCTTGCCTGTGCTCACGTCCCGGTTCAGTATTTTTTAATGCGTAATAATCGCTCCCTCACAGGTACGAGTCTTGCCTTATGCCAGCTGAGAATAAGCCCCTGGAGATGTCGGTGCTGAAGAGAGTCAAAGAGCTGCTGGCTGAGGTGGATGCAAGGACCGCGGCTAAACACATCACCATGGTGGACTGCACGGTACGCGCACACACACACATACGCACACACACATAAAGCAAATGCACAAATGTGAACACCAGTTGGACACGTGACATTATGCACATGAAACTAATTATTTTTTTAATTCTTGGACAGGTGGCCAGAATATTAGGCGTAACCTCAGAGACGCAAAGGATGATGGGAGTGTCCTCAGGGTTGGAGTTACTGACACTACCACACGGACACCAGCTAAGACTTGACCTGCTGGAGAGGTACAAACTGTCATCTTTAATACGTTGTTCACTTCCTTGATTCACATATCGATTATCCTTTGCACCATCTCCTCTCTTCCCTCTTCTGTCCTTATCGTCACCCTCTGAATCTCTCATCCCCTTTTCTGCCTTCTCGTCCCCTGTTTCACCTCTTTTTTCCCCTCTTCTTTCATTACACAACGGTGTAAATATTTCTCAGTGTAGTAATGATAGAAGCTAAATGTGAGCCAACTGGGGTTTACAGCTCTGCGTGACTTCCTCTTCCTGAACTCTGCTTGAGGACTCGAATTAATTTATATTTCATCAACATCTGAAGGCTTCGTCCGATTGCATCACACAGTACAACCTGCCGCAGCGTGAATTTAAAAATAGGCTTTGGCTCAAGATCTTCTTCTTCTTCTCTATCAGCAGCGCTAATGAACCTTCATTGATCCAGTGTTATTGAACAGTATCTCTCTTCTTTTCTCAGGTTCTACACCATGTCGATCATGATGGCAGTGGACTTGCTGGGCTGCACAGGAAGCACAGAGGAGAGGGCGGCCCTGCTCCACAAGACCATCCAACTGGCAGCGGAGTTGAAGAGCACCCTGGGCAACATGTTTGGCTTTGCCGCTGTGATGAGAGCCCTGGAGCTGCCACAGGTAAAGGAGACTCACATACCTGTTTTCCACCAAATTAGCGACAGTTCTTGAAACGGTTCCGTTCAAGTCTCCTGGAACCATGGTGCTATCTTGCAAACCAAGCTGTGTTTCAACCAGGGTTAGAGTCAGGGTTAGGTCTAGGGTTAGAAATCAAGGATGCAACATAGACAGAGGGAATTACACAGTGCACAACGACAATGTAAAACATGACACGCCTACTTCAGTTGGCACATCAGGTCAAGGGTTAAGGTTAGGTCTGAAACGATGGAAAGGGGTTTAGACAAAAATCAAACAATCTTTTCTGATGTATTGTGTCAATTTAAAGTTTTCTCTCATTACTTCAGATTTCCCGCTTGGAGCAGACGTGGGTGACATTACGCCAGAGACACACAGAGGGCGCTATTCTGTACGAGAAGAAACTCAAACCGTTCATGAAGAACATGAACGACGGCAAAGGTGAGAATCCAGTCTACATTGTTGTCATGTGTTTCTCACAGAATTTGCGTGATAGCTTATTTATTCAACTCTACTCTGCTTACAGAGTCCAGCGCCCTGTCCAACACCTCCTTCCCCCACATCATTCCCGTCCTGTCCTTGTTGGAGCGGGGCATGGCTGTTGGGGACGCGCTGGAGCCCTGGGAGAGCGCCGAGGTGGGAGTAGACGTGGTCATGTACCACCTAGAGGCAGCTCGCACCATCGCTCATCACGGGGGGATCTATAGAACCAACGCTGAGACCAAACTGCAGGGTAAGGACAGTCTTTGGAAGCGTGACCTGAGTTGACATCGGTGTTGTTTTTAGTCATGCTACAGGGTCTATATATGCCAATGTCTAGTATCTAATAGTTTGTTGGGCTGCTGGTCAGTCAGGTATTTGGGCTGTTCACCACTGCCCGCCCCTCACAGGAGTGTTAGCATGGTTGTTGATTCTGGTTGTAGGCTGTGTTGTTTAAACTCATTAATACAGTCAAACCTTCCTTAGAAATGATCTCAACACAGATTCATATGTTGTTGTTGTCCATCTGGTTTTGTGTTACATCCCGTGCTAGTAATGTATAACTGTTAATAACGATGAGCAGGGTGATCGGGACATCACTGATGTGTGTGTGTGTGTGCGTGTGTGTGTGTGTGTGTGTGGCTACTAAAGTATGTCAACTGCATTGATCCCTAATACCTCCCCAATGGTTCTCAGTTTGAGGCCATTACTGCTTTATTGAACCGTGTGTCAATAGCCATCCGCTCACGTCTCTGATTTCTGTTATATCTCACCATCGATCAGCTCGACCTCAGTCTGACCCCTTCATCAACAACGCCACGGGCCAAAGTCGAGAGGCTTACTTCATACCGTTGTTTTCTAATTGTTTGCGGCTTAAGATGTCTGCGTTCAGAAGTTATCGTTAGTCCGCCTTTGATCGGGTTAGGGAGGGAAATATTGGTCACATATAGGAGAGAAGAGCACTGACGAACTGAGATGTGGTTAAAGGCTCAATAAAGACTTGTTAGTGGACCTTTGAGCTAAAATTATTTTTGTCACACGTAATGACATATAATTGTTTTGGATATTTCACCACTATTTTGTTTTGTAAGTATCATTTTCAAGTTTTTCTTTCAGTTGGTACTTAGTGTTCTTACTTTTATTTTATTTGTGTTTATAAGGTGATTTTCTGACAAATTGTTTTGTTTTATTTATTATAAGTAGAGGAAAAGAAACTAAAGAATCTTCTTATGTAATTTATTGTTAGTTAAGTTTATTGACTTTATTTTGTTCCTTATTTTCTTGACAGAATCATTTGTAGTTCAGTTTTAGTTTGTCCACAGTCTTGTTTTTATTTATAATTGTCTATTAACCTTTTTTGTTTTTTGTTAGCCATGATCATCATGACTGCGAGGTCATCTGCAAAGAATAACACCCTCTCCTCTCCTTCCCTCTCCAGGTCTCCAAGAGCGAGCCGAAATTCACGAGGTCTTCCAGACGGAGTTCCAGATGCGTCTCCTGTGGGGCAGCCGCGGTTCCGAGGGCAGCCAGTCGGAGCGCTACGAGAAGTTCGACAAGGT
>OMLP01032870.1:293-12563 GCA_900302685.1 Spondyliosoma cantharus | reverse complement strand
GTCCTCACCGCCCTGTCGCACAAGCTAGAGCCCCCTGTGCGCCACAGCGAGCTATAGCACCCGCCCCGACGCCCGCCATCGCCAAAACACCCTCCATCTGCACTCGCCACTCTTCGTGGTTCAATCTTGTTTTGCATCGCGACGGATGATGCAGAAAGAGTCCAGCGTGAACACTGAGAGGAGTGACAATGAATGAAGAGGCAGCTAACAGAGCGTGAGCAGAAGGGATACAGAGAAGAGGGTCTCACTTATAAGACGCGTTGCACTCGATGTGGACTTCTTTTCCTCCCTGTGGACTTCACTCGATGCTAAAATATTTAAACAGCATCAGAGGAGAGATAAGCTGAGCAGAAAAGAAGATGGGAGAGAGATCGGTGACCAGCTCCTCTGCTTGGTACAAACAGTAATGTGTACGGTGTCTCCAGAGGGCCGGACAGAGCTGCAGAGTTTGGCTTTTTGCTCCAATGAAACACAGACACTCTCGTTTCAACTGCTGTCACACACTGTAGCAGAAATGATAACAATAACTTACATAGCTCATATATAGATGTTTCGTCCGTATGTGTGAGCGTGTGTGTGTTTACATTCCTTCATTTCTGTTCGTCGTTAATGTTTCATGTCAGGGTTTTTTTTCCTAATTGATTTGTTTTTGATCAGAGAAGACTTAAACATCATGGATGTTGCTTCAGCAAAACTCACGAGAATCTGTCAGTGCTCATTCTTAGGGAACCATGTTCATCAAGCCTCATTAAATATATATCAAGCAGTCCCATTGAATCCCATTAAAAATGTATCAGGCATGCATTAATAAATGTATCAGAAATGAAACATTTGCAGAAGTAATGCAGCAACTTATAATACGAGGGCTTTGCGACTTGTTTAAAACATTAAGAGGACAAAGCGGCCTCCCTCTGTTGTAGCTGTTCGACTAATATTTTCGATATTTGCACGTCTTGTGCACAAAGTCTTGCTAAAAACAGTGCGATGAGACGGAGGGGAAACGGGATATATATTTGAATTGAGTTAAGGGCAATGTTTCACTTAGTATATAGACATTTATAAACATGCTGTGGTACGACTGTCGCTTCAGTTTGTACATTTGCAGATATTGTTGCATGCTGCTATAAATGTTATACCAAGTAAAATGTTGCTTTAAAGGTGCAATATGTAAGAATTTGCGCTTAAAATGTTCGAAAAAGATTCTAATCAGAATGTGAAGAGAAAAAATAGATTTGACGTTACATCAAAGACGCATTGGGTTGCAGTGATATCGCCTGAACTCGGCATGCTAACAAGCTAGCTCCTAGCCACTTTGTACCTCAAGAGATGATAGTCAACAGCGCTACCAGTCCGGGCAGAATCAGCTAACAGCATTGCTCGCTAGCTGCACAGTTATCTGAGCTCACTGGCTAACTTCTAACTTCAACTAAATTCTTTCATATCGCACCTTTTTAAATAACTCATTTAAACATGTATTTTAAATGTGTCAAACTTGAGAAATACACAGATGATCCTTGCTGATACTGAACAGAACGAGAAATCTGTCATCTTCCATCTTTTTTTAAAACCAATGAGTGAAAAAACAGAAGTTCCTAAACTGAATCAAATAAGGACATGTTGAACACAGCACGGCTGCAGAGGATGTTTTTCGGTTGTGTGTTTTCAATTTCCGTTTTGGCAATACCGCGAAAAATGATGATGTTTTTTTTATTGCTGTGGGATTTCATTTTGGTCGGCTGTTCAGTGTTAAATCATTGCTGTGTTTACGGCATGTCGGCCTGAGAGGGCTGGAGCCAACTCTCAGAGCTATGCAATCATTTCAGGCAAGGGCTGAGACCCCTGAGGAACGGACACACATTCAGAATGTTTTCCACTTTTAGCCCCCAGCATTGCCTTCTTTTTAAAATATCTATCTTCTTCCAAACCCCATCCAAATTGATAATCTGTATATGAATGCAAGTCATATCAGATATCGATCAAATGCAAATTATTCTGAAAGTATCCCTCTATCGGAGAGTTGCGTGTGAGAGATCCAGCTTTCTCGTCACATATTCGGGGTCGGCTGTACAGATCAGTTCATGAGGTGAAGAGTCATGTGCCAGTTCCCACTGTTGTCCAACAGGGGGCGATCTTTAGTCAGCAAAAAACACTGAATCTTCAATTGTAATATGATACAACAGGAAGACATAGACACACACACACACTCACAGTGGGATAAAAACCCATTTGCTCTGTGTTTTGAGACCAATGTTCGATGTCACTGTTATCAACTATCAAACCTACTGGTTTAGGTTTAATGTCTGATAACACTGACGATGACAAACTGATGACGATGATGTAATATGTTTATATTTGTCCTCTGTTGAATGTTGTACAGGAATGCTCTGACAGTGTGTGGATTCTCCTGTTTTTTATAGCAGGACCTTATGAGATGAACTTGAAAAGACGACAAAATGTTTCAGGACCGATCTCATGTTTTTTTACGTACTGTACATAGCAGTTCACTTTTTTTCAAATAAAATGATTGCTTGTGTCAGAGGGTTTGATTTTCTTCCGGAAAGAAAAACATACACGTGTTGCAGGATGTGTTCACGGAGGCTTGCAGCTTTTTAAAGGTGTATGGTTGTTTCATCTTTTTTCTATTATTTTCTTGCAGTCATGAATAATGATGGATAGACCTAAAACAAGCACTTTAGTGTAGCCAAAGCCTGATATATCCTATTGTTCTGTGACAAAGACCTCAGTTGTCGTTCAAAGAGAATTAAACACGAAGAAAAGAGCCTTACTTTGGCACAAGGCAACATGCACCTTCATTACGATGAACACTGCATCAAAGTTACATAAATACTCACTGAGTTGTGTTGGTGGAAAGAAACAGATTCCAGCTGTTTTAGGAAATATTTAAAGGGGCTCTGTGGAACTTTTGTGTTGTACTGGAAGCTGGTCATTTCGAAACAAATGTTAGCTACTGCTGCTTTCTGTTGGTGGAGCAGGAAGATGCGCCAAATCCTTTCGACTGTCTCTGAAATTCGGACCCAAGTCCTTCTCAAGGAAGGTAGGTAACCGAGAGAGATGCTGAAGGACTCAGGTTACAATCTGCTCACATATAGCCAATAAAAAAGTGACAAGTATATGGATATCGACACAACTTCTTACACAGAGCCCCTTTAAGTCCTATTTTAAAGTCAATCGATATATTTTTTTACCTGTTTTTAAAGGTCCAGTGCGGAGAATTTGATAGTACACGGCAATAAGGATTGTGTGGTTTGACTATTCCGGGCTACTGTAGAATCATGGCAGACCGTGAAATAGGATCCCCCCCTCTGTCGATGTAAAATCATCATTCTAAGGTGACAAAAACACAATAAGTCATTGTTTTTAGGTGATCGTACACTCATCAAAACATTCTGAACATTACATTCCTTTTCTGCCCCTAAATCATGAAAGAATCACGTCTTCAGTATAGGAATGAATGGGTTCAGGGCTGAGTGCCATGGACAGCCCGGAGAAGCTTGGTTGCGTTACGAGACTGACTAACACGCTGTTGTTGTGGTCTGTTAATGGGAGTCATTAATAAATAATTACAAGAAAAATAGAAGAAGAAGAACAAATAAGAAAAAAGCAATACTGTCAGACTAAACCTTAAGGTATTCAAGCATCAAAGGGACTATAATCTTTACATTTCTTTTTATAGTAGAAAAATATGAAGATAGATAAGGATACTCAGCAACAACTAGTGTAAAAAAGAGCCTTATCCTGCAGGCGCCAATCTCTTGCACTGCTCTTTTATCACCAACACGGGGCAGCATTTCACTCTAGAACCAGAGCTGGCCCTTCTTCTTCTTTACAGTTACTCCTCATCCAGCCAACTGCAGATATCAGCATCCTGTTCCTGTTCCAGTTCAGGTGTCTGGCAGTGCAGTTCTTCCTGGTTCCTCCCCAGGAATACAAGAGCGTCCCTGTTAGTCCACTAGATTCTGAGTCCTCCTCCCTGAGCACCTTTCTGCTCTATTAGTGTTCCTCACGTTCATAATGTATGAAAACCTTCAATGTTTGTCATGTTTAACCGAAAATGCACCATACGAGGTGCACTGAGCATGCGTGTTGTACAGAGCATCTCACATTTTTTTTGCAGACAGACCCATGGTGACGGCAGTGGGAGGGAGACAAAGACAGATGGACCGTGTGTGTGTGTGTGTGTGTGTGTGTGTGTGTGTTTCCATGCATTTGCGAGCATGTGTCCATATGTGTGCACGCGTATGCTTTTTTGTATCAATGTGTGCTTTTGTCAACACGCGTGTGTGTGTGTGTGTGTGTGTGTGTGTGTGCCACAACACAGATGTTGCAGGAGCAGTGCTGTTGCTCTCGCTGCTTCATGATGGAGGCAGCTGGTACACTGAGAGGGAGTCGAGTTTATTCCAGGTGAAAAGATTCCTGGGAGAAAAAAAAAAAAACAGGAAGCAGGAGAATTTGTGTCACGAAGAGAGGTATGATGTCGAGCAGAGAAGAACAAAAACAAAATACAATGGAATCCACACAGAATGTGATCCCCCCATAATCTGCTACAATGGAAAATCATCATTCACTCTGCTCTTTGTCTCCGCTTTCCATACAGTTCCATAGGCGTAACATGTTATGGATGTAATCTCTAAGAGGATTCTCTCTGCTCGGTATCATGGTACATGTTAATTTCAGCTCTTTATGTTCCTTATTGAAACAGACCCAAGATCTCCCGGGCCTGCCTGCCTGCCTGCCTGCCAGCCAACCAGCCAGCCAGCCGTCATCAATTCACCCCTAATCTCTCCCCCCCAGTCCTTTTACAGCTAATCCATTGTGTTGGTCATTGTCATCTGATCATGTGTGACCCTGTCTGCTTTATAGCTGGTGCCTGGCTGCGTAGCACTGACTTTTGATATCTACGGGCAGATATGGGATATGGCAAATATGCGGATATTGCCTTCCATTTTTGTGGATTTAGGGTTGTGATTTTGCTTGATTATGAGATTTCTTAATTTCAAGAATCGGCTTCCATCAAATCCAGTTTTTAGGAGGCGAGGCTGAGACAAGGGTGACTGAAGTTTGGGTGGGACAAAGGTTAGAAATATAAATTAAACACAGCATTTGTCACGTCAGTAGTCACCACTACTCCTCCACGTAACAAAATAGTGATCTAATTTAAAGAATCTGATACAAAAAATGTTTGATCTCATGTTGAATTGTGTTTTAAGTGAGTCAAGCATGAAGAAAACTTTAATTTATAGGATATATGAATATTGGTATTGGGTGATGAGAGCAGATCCCTGAATATTCCTTGGTGATGTGTATTCTGATTTTTACAAACACAGCGTTGAGAACACTAGATTAATTTCCAAAGGTTCAAGTTATACATCTTGATTTAAAATCAAATGTTTCATATCAACACCTGTAAATCAAATAAGAATCATATAAAATATAAGTATTGCAACCATCTAACAAATACACATAAAGCCTCATTTTTGTTGACTGTCATTAATAGGAGGAGAAGGAATTCATGAAGCTGCGGGATACCATCCACAGCTTTACGTGAACTTCAAGGCAGCTTAGCAGTATGTGCTGTGACACCCAGCGATGGTGTGATCATCCCTGGATCACTCATGAACCTTACAGCCATAACGATCCCACCCACACCCACATCTTCTGCCTGTTTACCTCCCTCTGAGCTCACCCCGTGAACGTTCTCACTAGTGACCACACACTTTCACCCCAGCTTGGATGAAAAGGCAGCGGCCGCGAATGGTAGCCTACACATCATGTCTTTATTATCTTTCAAAACTTCCACTGCGGCCTCCACCGTGGAAGGACCCCCTCGTTTTTTTCCCGCCTGCCTCCTCACCCACGCCTCTCTCTCCCCTCAACCCCCCACCAGGCCCCTGGTCGATCTGTCTATCTGCCCGTGCACTGACTCCTCATTAACACATGAATGTAGACAGGGAAGGGCCTACTAAGGCTTGGACGCCAACAGAAGGCAGCGGATTTGCAATTCAAACCTCTGACCGACCCTCTCCCACCCCCACCTCGTCCTCCCAGCGCCTGTATACTGGGACTGGAACTGTCACCCGTATGATTGAGGATGTATGGTAGGAGGGAGAGAGGGGATCGAGAGAGACAGATGTGCATTCACACACTCATACCATGGCCGTGAACACTTTTATATTGACATACACAATGCAAATACATGCACGTGAACAGGGCATGTGAGGGGGAGCGCTGTATAAACTAATGACTCTCCAATATAATGATTTTCTAAGATAAAGTAAAGTTCATTAAAGGGGGCAGAGCTTAGCTAATAAATGGGAGCACCGCCATTATTCTGGAGTTTGACTTAGTAGTTACACAGAGAAACAAGTGCACAAGTTCATTTTACCTTTCCAACCAAATATCTGAGAAGCCCACATTAATCACAGTCCCTACACTACAGCAGTTTGACAGTAACATGTAATAACACCATTAAAAACTGCTCATTCAGCATGCTGCTGCTCAAGTCCCAACAAAGACCAAGACCAAGAACACTGATCACATAACAAAGGTCTCTTTACTTTCCTTCAGTGTGTCAGAGACTATGCAAGCATACTGCTGCTTGACTATAAATCTTTCAATGGCTTCGGACCAAACTACACCTCTGACTGTCTTTTGAGCCCACTCTGCCTCTCGGGTCATCAGGTGGAGGGAGGCTCCTGTTCCCAGAATGCAGTGGTGGTCAGCATTTTTGTTCTGCGCTGCCTTTGACTGAATCTCAAAAAACCCTCATGAACCATCTTGTTCTTTTATCCTGTTTTTAGGTCGGTGTTCTTTGCCTTGTAACTTTAAAAGGTTTCCTTTTAAATGTATTTTAATGTTTTTGTGTTGTTTTTCTTTATGTTCATATTTTAATGCATCAAGAGAGATTTCATACATATATTTGTATGTGTATGAAATCAAAAAATGAAAAAGAAAACGGATAAACTTGTCTTGGGATGCCTGGATAGATAGCCTTTGAAGTTCACAAAAGCCCAACTAAACATGTGTGCATAACAAAATAATGTAAAAAATAAAATAAAATAAAAAATTCTTACATGTTCGAATAACTGAAGTGTAATAACAAAAATTTGAAATTCAAATATCTGAAGTAAAACTGACTCCTTGGCTCCTCATATTAAGGGCGGAGATCTCAAATGAAATATAACACATAATAATAAATAATTAAAGTAATTGAGCCTCAACATTTAACAAAAAGTCATAAACAACCCTGTAATATAGAACATGATTGAACTGGCAAAGCAGAGTAAACACAGACACAGTTTAACTCTTTCACCGACACTAAATAGACAATGGTGGTGAATAGTGAATAGAGATTGATTTTGTACAGGCCATGTGGTTTCTATGTCACCACAGGAGGATATACAATTTAGTTGTGGACAAATAATGTATTATTTTCTGAAATTCTGAATTATCATAAATACTACATTTTGTACAACACGCCTATAAAATAGGCAAAAACAATAAATAAATAATAAGTAAAACAGAAATAAATAAATAGTGTACATAAGCAATTAAATAACAGTAATATTTTTCTACAAAACATCTTTTACGCAGAAATATTTGAGTTTGCTCTCAGTTTTCTGATCATATTAAACCTTCTTCGAACCAAATGGTAAAAAAAAAAAAAAAAAAAAATCCACATACGTCACTTCCGACTCCCACTCCACTACTTCCTGTATGTGCCGACAATATGGCAGCGCCCATAGCGATTCATCTGGAGTTTGGGTAGGCGAATATATAACCTATTATAATGGTTAAATCTACCTGTAATGGTGTTTTGTCTGCAATTCTGTAGAAACAAGATATTGGGCGAACGTCGTATGAGTTTAATTTCGTATCGTTGTCCTCCATTTAATTAAACAAGACCTCAAATTAGAGTCACAGCTCGCTGCCTGCTAGTTCTGAGTTTGTTTATGACATATCCATCATCGTGTGGTCGCTTCTTCTCTATAATTTGACACGAATACAGAGTCCACGCGTTTGAGAAAACGAGAAACAGCAACAGAACTGGCATAATAAAAGAGAACATTAGTGGCAGCTTACTGACTTTTTACATATTTTGACAGCACTGCCCTGTGCAGCCTGTAAAACAACTCTGACACTCCTCCACGAGACGTACAGAGAAGCTCTGTGACTGAACATAATCATTGACCTGCAAAACGAAAGGAAAATAGATTTCCATGACAACAAATGACCATAGACAGGTTTTGAAGTCAGATTTACGTGACAAAAACAGACTTTCGGTCGCTAGTTTTGAGTTGGTAAAATCCCTGAACCATAAAAACAGTAGAAATGACAGCAGCACAGGGGAGTCGGATATGCATAATGTCCTTTTTCATTGTATGTATTCCATATCAAGACAAAATATATCAGAATGTAGCAACTTTATTTGATGGGTCCCATAATTTACTATAAAAAAAAATGATACGCTACGGTAATTTATTTTAAAATCTGAAATTTGTCTACAGGCAAGCACACAATTTAAAGAGATTTGGGAATACATTTTCTAATAATAAATTCATATTTTCTCCAGCTCAAGTTGATCTTTTTCAGTCTTTCCAGAGCAGCTCAATCTCATTTTGCAAACTCCACTAAGCTAACTAAAAAACTTAATTGACTAGTTCAGAACTTCGGCTTTATTTTCCTATATATCTCTTCAAAGTTTGTGCGCCCCAGAAAGTCTTAAGTGTGTTGGATCATGAACTGTGACAGAAGAGAAAATCAAGCATACCATGGTGACATATACTTTCTTTGATAGATAGATAGATAGATAGATAGATAGATAGATAACTTTATTTATCCCCGAGGGGAAATTGGGTCATCGTAGCAGCGATACAAATAAATCAAAAATACAATCAACAGGTAAGGTCAAGTATAGATATTAAAAACAGTACAATACACAATATGAATATGCAAAACTATACAATATATACAATAAGTGTAAAACACTGTTTTTGTGTGGGCATTGCGGTGAAGCGTTGAACAGTATTATGGCACCAGGTAGGAATGATTTCCTGTGCCGTTCTTTAAGGCAGCGGGGTTGAATGAGTCTGCTAAGTCTGCTTTGTGATCAGCGAAACAAAGCAGAGCTGTACCAATACCTATGATTACTACCAAACTAGCTCTAGTTCTCTGCAGGAAACTTCCCCGGACCAAAACAGGAAATAAGAGACAGTTATCATTCTTTGGCAATAACAATGTATAAAGTAATCCGACAGGAATGTATGATTTTGGCTAATATAGTGTTTTAAAATCCTGACAATTAAAAGGACGTCATCACAGTGATGTAAAAATACAGTATTGGCATATTGGCAAGTTGCCCTGCTGAAACATTTTCAACACTCTCCAAAATGGCTTAATACAAGCATATATAAAAGGAATAACTGTATGAGACTGGCACTTGGAACACTTAAAACAGCCCTGCTTTACACTCGTGTCCTCCACTGATATTTTGAATATATATTGCAGCTTGTACATTTGAACCCTTCAGCCAAATCTTCCTACCAGAGTGTCATAATGGATTCTTTCAAAGACCCCCAGTTTCCTCACAGAGTCACTTTCTATATACAAAAACCTTCTAACTTTTTCTGCCCAAACTGCCCCCACTGATGATGAACCCTCACAAGTACCGTATCTAAATGCCACAAAAATCACACTTTACTAATTAAACTGTCTCTTTTTATTTTGTGTAGTGGTGGAGCAGAGCTGCTTTTTGATGGTGTGAAGGAACATCATGTGACTCTTCCAAGCCAATCTGATCCTTGTGAGTATGACCTGTCTGTGCGTGTATTGATTAGACTCTCATTGTGTAAAAATGGTATCCTGAAGAACCTGTCCACTATTTCTGCAAGCTATAGTCCATGTACTGCGTATCACAGTCTATTATTGTGCTGTGTGTGTTCGTGGACAAGACATCGGACATGTAAGCTGCCAAATGAAGAGAATGTTAAATTAGCAAAAATAAAACTAGTTACGAGGTTCATTGTGATGAATAACATCAAGTTTGCAGCTGCGTCGTGGTGACAGTCATAACGTATTTAAATGGAAATCAATGGCTTCCTGGGAAGTAGGAAACATGTTATCATACATCTAATGAAGGATGGTTTATTGAGAAACCAAAAGAATCCTTCACACTATCGATCACTTGAATTCACTTTATTACCTTAGCAAAGGAAGTTATGTTTTCACACGTTGGTTTGTTGGTTTGTCAGCAGGATTACACAAAATCTACTGTTGAATCAAAGGGGACTGTTTTGCCGTGTCGTGCCATGTAGTTAATTATGTTTAGGCCCTTTATTTTATCAACAGTGATCGTTTCTGTGCAGGACTTTTATGTTTTCTTTACAGCCAAGTATTAGCTATAATGTACACCTCAGTGAAGATTTTTGGAATGCAAGAACTTTGTCCGAATTGTTATAGTAATAATAATCATCTGATTATAAATCGCATAAAAAATATTGTCCTGATTTCACATAATTCACCTGTTACCTCTAAACTAAAGAGCACACAGATCTTTCAAAAAGATCTTGAAATATCAAATATTTGTCTCATTGTTCCTTCACTGCTGTATCAGTCATAGCACTACTGTAACAGTCGATCATGGAAACATGTTTTTACAAACAGATGTCCTTGTTTCCAGAATTAGCTGAAATTACCTATTATTAGATGGCAACAGTAAAGAGGCGCACCAGGCAGATGGCCATGGTGGCCATGGTTGCGATGCGTGCGACCATGTGGCCATATTTTTGTTTTGTATTTTATAAAACACGGTTGCATTGTGACTGCTGATTTGCCACAACAATGTAATAGCAGAGTGATATAACTACTCTAGTGTAGTGTCGTAGCAGGCTGATTGCTTGGCCTTCAATATTGCTACTTGCAGCTTTCTGGAGAACCGCTCAGCCAAACAACTTTGCACTCAACGCTGCACTTCCTTGGGTCCTGAGCGATACACCAGCCATGACATAATTGTGCACTCAGGCAATGCTGGAGTAGATGCTGCGTTATTAGCATTTAACATTGTAGCGAAGTGAGAAAATCTACTGGTTGCTGTCATTGCTAACAGCAAGCTATTGGGGACGGGGCTGTTTAGGTTTTGGGTGCAGGAACAAAAGCGGTCATTCCCAAAGTTACATCCAGGATGCCTGCAAGGTTTGAGTTTCGCGACACAGAACTTAAAAGGCTTTGCTTCAATGGAACATCTCCGGTCTCTCTATTTGTGAATGTATTGTCACAAACGACTTGGAGAGAACAATACTCAGTGGTCCCCACGAGGTGTTTACTTGTGGTGGAGGTAACTGATGACTGAGAAATACGTCCCCTAGATCTCAAGAGGCCGTACTCCTCAGCCATACACCTGCAAAGTGTAAAATCGATCGGATGAATTGCTGTTGAGATAATTGATGACTTTCATACAGACTCCTACCATCTTTGTGTGATTCCATGTGCGTCTTTTGAGCCCCATGTTTAGAGGTTTTGCTGACACCATGCTACCATAATGTAAGCTCTCTTATTAACCCGTCACCTGCATGTAAAACAAATGTATACAAGCCATATAATTCCCTTTGCTCATCTCTGTCATAACTTCCTCCTATAAGCCATCGTGCTCCCATCATTTTACCTATTCTCTTTCTGTTCTTGCATTGTCATCTGTAACATCTGTGTAACAGATCCTTTCTGCCTCTTTCACTTGTGTAAGTTGTCCACTGGGAATGCCGATGTATGTGAAATGGGACTAGTAATGGGGGCCAAAGGGAACTTAATGTTTTCTCTGCGGGTTGCAACCGTGCAGTGGGACAACAGCACTCAAAGTCATTTTTCCATGTTGTTGTCTGAGGTCATTTCAGCTGACTTGGCGGCCATGTACTCATTTCTCAATTCATAAAAACGTTTCCACCTCTGGATCCAAACTGATTAGATTTTATTTTGCTGAGGGATTCAGGTTCCCTCCAATATGGGCCACTAACTCAACACGGAGGAGTCGAGGGAAAAACCTGCCTTCTGCACTTCCCAAACACACTTCAGGACCACAGTCATTAAGAAAAATTAGGAGAGGAGAAGTGGAGGGTGTGTGTGTGTGTGTGTGTGTGTGTGTGTGTGTGTGTGTGTGTGTGTGTGTGTGTGTGTGTGTGTGTGTGTGTGTCTGATGCACAGCTCTTGTGACACATGGCCTCAAACAGATTGTGTCTGGAGAGAGAAAGAGTCTTCGATGGG
>OMLP01032866.1:0-18290 GCA_900302685.1 Spondyliosoma cantharus | reverse complement strand
GGTAGGAAGTGAGAAACTGAGCGAGGGAAGTGTCGAGGAAAGAAGGAAGAAGAGAGGAGTTACAAACAGGAAATGAGGAGGTAGGGAAGGAAAGAAGGGAGATAAGGAGGTAGGGTGGGAAGTAGGATGGAGGGAAGCAGAGAAGGGAGTAAAGGAGCTAGGGAAGGAGGTGCAGAAAAGGAAGAGAAAAGGGAGAGAAAGGTAGAGGGAGCTAGGAAGAGAAATAAGGAAGTAAATAGGAAATAAAACAAATACAGAGGTAAGAAAGGAAACACAAGAGGAAGGAAGCAGTGAGGGAAGAAAATGTAGAGATAGGGAAGAAAAGAAGGGGGTAAGGAGCAATAAAAGGATCTAATTTAGGATGTAAGGAGGTAGGGAAGAGAAGTTAGGAAGTAAGAGTTGTGATAAAAGGAGTTAGCGGGGCAGAAATGAAGGAAGTGTCGAAGAGAAAGTAGTAGGAAGCGAGATAGGAGGTATGGGAAGCGGAAAGAGAAGAGAGTGGACGAGAGGAAGTAGGAAAAGGGAAGGAAGTGAAGAAGCAGAGAAGGAAAAAAGGAGAGGAGGGAGGAATAAGGAAAGGAGGTGAAAAGGAGAAAATGAAAACAGTAGGAGGAGTTTGGTATGGCTGAGAGGAAGGGAGGAAGGGAGGACGAATGAGGGAGATAAGGAGGAGGAAAAGGTAATGAGTGGGGGAGAGGAAGGCAGTAAGGAAGCAAGGAATTGAGGGAGAGAAAAGCACAAATGGAGGGGGAAGGAAATAAAACTTGACAAGGAAGTAAGGAAGGAAGAAAAGGAGGTCGGGAGGGCGAGAAAGAGGGAACAGAGGGAGAGACGTAAGGAGAGGAGAAGGAGGGAGGGACTGTGAGCGGGAGGAGGATTAAAACGACGGGATAACAGCTCTATAAAAAGGACGGAGAGGAGAGAGAGAGACGCTGAGAGACGAGAGAGACGAGAGGAAGAAACACAACTGAGAGGAAAACAACAGGTTTGATTAGGAAAGAGGAAACAAGGAGAGGAAAGGAAGAAGAGGACTGTTAAAGCTGCATTACCTTCTGTTTATAATAATACTATCAAGTTGGTTTTAGTTTCCATCTTCTGTAATTTTAATTTATATTCAGTGTCTTTATGTGAAACACTCGTAATTTCAGGTCATTAAAGTCATTGTAACTTGCTGTGAGACAATTTAAGCTTCATTTATTAGTTGTTATTTGCATTATCAGTGATATTAACTGTATTTCTCACACATCTGTCTGTCAATGTTAAAGTTGTTGTGGGGGAATAAAAGCAAACTGGGCTTGAACGTATGTAACTCCCATTTTATTTTCATACATTAAAATGTTTGTTTACATGCCAAAATAGGGAAAATATGTCAAAATTTAAATCACGTATGAACATGTGATTCATTTTTACAGATGAAGATTTACTGTGTGGACATTTTCATTTATGTGAAAACAGCCAAATCACATGTGAACAATGTGTAAGAATGAGCTTTTTAATGTGACATTCATGAAAGCAAAGACCAAAACTAAAGTTTGTGGAATGATTTAGAAACGGAAATGAAAGAGTGTCATACACAAAATAGATTAAAAACAGTATTTAAACACAGGAAGATATAATAAATATAAAAGTATGAACACCAGAGTGTAAATACAAAATATTATCAATGTTAACAGGGCAGGTTTAATAAGCAAAGGCTTCAGTCGACACCTTTCCGGTCCCGTTTTGTGGATTTTCTGTTGTTGTTTTTAAGTTAATTATTGTGTGTCTACCAGTGTTTTTGTGTTTTATAAGTTGGAAAATGACCAAAATACATCAAACTAACCTTTATTTGTTTCCACATCAAACCACAGATATATTTTGTGTCTTTCACATGTGAAAATGTAAATTTGTTTTGTCAAAATCTTCATTCAAATGTGGAAAAAAAAGTCACAAAAGTCCCTTATGAAAAAAGGTACATTTCACCAGATTTCATGCGCCGTGTTTGGTTTCACATCTGAAGATCATCATCAACATGTCATCCTGAACACTGACATGTGTTTGACAATCTAATATTTAATGGCCGGCTGTTCCACGGTATCATTATTCCCTAGATGTTATTTACTTGAAGCTCTTCTGCAGTTCGGTGGGACGAACATGATAATCAGGGTGAACAACAGAAGCTGTCAGCAGCTGGTTTGTGGTGGAAGTGAGTTTAGTTCTGCTGCGTGAATCTATAAATTGACAAAATCCTGCAGGAAAATTCCAGCCTGCAATTTTGATTCTTTTCTCCAGCTGTGCAGAGGCCAACGTGCGCGCGTGTGCGCGCGTGTGTGTGTGCGTGCGTGGACACAAGCCTGGAAAATGTCCGTCAGCACTCCAGCTGTGGGGCCCAAAACAACAGCAGCTAAAATGGACGACGCGGCGACCTTCTGGTCTCTCCGGTCGAACCCCCGAGAGAATTCAGATATCACGACCCTGATTATCCAATCAGAGCGGACGAGACATTAAAAACAAGTTAAATGACTCCACGGTTGCTTCAGAGAGGGGATGAAAATAAACAGATGTCTGAAGACAGAGCCGAGGTGAAGACTAAACAAACTGTCGGACACTAAGAGAAAGGAAAGTTAACATGACAGCTGCTCGTCAGACGCTCTGAAGCTGCTACATCGTGAAAACATAAAGTTAGCAAGGCTGTGAACTTCAGACTGTCCTGCACTGACTTATATTTACACCCACACAGCTTCTGGATATTTGTGTAGCGAATTCATCGACAGATTTTTGCGTCAGCTTTCAGTTTTGAGCTCACGTTAGCTTGTTAGCTCAGTTAGCAGTGCAGCTAGTGGTCCGGACATTGAGTTTGGAGTACCAGGGGAGCGTTAGGGTGCGTTTACTGAATCACAGGCTTTTTCTTTAGCTGCCCTCACAAAGTTCATACTGTTGCATGCAGTCTGCACACAATTGAGACATACTGCTTTGTCATGACAGCGCACTTTGAACTTTGACCCTCTTGCTCCTACATCCATCACAGACCTAGCATGAGCGCAAAGAACGTAGCACTGACACTTAAATGTGCTTTCATCTGTCGTCGTGTCGTCTGTCGTTCTGTCAAATGTTCGTGCTCTCTCAGCTTTGTTTAGATTTGCGTGACGCGCCGTGAAGTATGTGATGTATCTTCTACTGGACAGAGGATTGTGTGTCAGACGAGCCAGAAAAGCTGGATACGGGCCAGGGCTAGCCTGTTAGCATGCTAACTTCTGGATGTCAACGTCAAAGCTTTCATTTCTTCACATCCTGTTGATAATACTTTTACCGTTAAACTTTAAGGACATCACTATTGTTTTGTTTATGCTTTAAATGATTTCTGAGAATCTTTTTTCTGGATTAGACTTGGAACAAATCCAGAACAAGTAGCTGAAAAGTACATTCTCTGCTACTTTCTACTTCTACTATGCTTCAGTTCAGAGGGAAATATTTAAGTTTATTGCTCCACTACATTTATAAGATGCACACAAGGCATACAAATAGTTTATAAAATATGTTGCTTAATATAAATTTAAAGGCTTATTCAGGTAGAACTGAAACAATTAATGGTTTCATCATTTAGTCAAGTGCCAGAAAATGAATTGGCGACAACATACGACACCCTAAATATTGTTTGATAACTTTAATTACTACTGATTTTCATGATTAAATAAATTATTTCATATAAAAAGACTTTTTAATTGACCGAATTGACTCAGCAGTACTCAAAGAAAAAGATATATCCATAAAATGTATACATAAATAAACTTATATTAGCCTTATAATGCATCATTAATCATAATCCAGTCATCTCACACACAGTTCTTCCACCACTGACCGGAACAGCAGCTCCAGCTCATGAACAATCATCTTCCTATTACACAACGTAGAAATGTGCTTATTACAGTAGAAATAGTCTTGACCTTTGACCCCTGGCCTCTCTGTTTCCATTCATCTCTTGGATAGTGAGGGTGTGTGTTAGTCATCTTCCAGCTTCCCCTCCGATCTCATTGATCCTCCTCACTTCCTGTACATTTCCAGGTCAAAGGTCACGTCGTTCAGCTGATACACCTCATGTCCTCAAACTCTCGTCTGTGCTGACTCGGGACTGTCGCCGTTAAAAACAGGATGGATGATCAACAGGCGACACACACCCACTGTGACAGACGTTGTTGAACCAGGATATCCATGTCAGGACAGCAGGTTGAACTTCACGACTACACCGCCACCTACAGGCTGAAGTGTGTACTGCGGGACACAATGATTCATTCAAACATGAGCTGCAACTTTACTTTTACTGCTCCTTGTTTTATAATTCATCTAAATAACACTCTAAACCCCCAAAAGCCTTAATGTGGAACCATGGGACTTATTTTTGATAAGCTTTTGAAAGTTTTGATCCTAAATTTGAGCACATTTTCTCTTCTAATCCTTCAATTTTGTTAAACAAAACAACTGGTACGTCAGTTTTTCAGCCCTGACACCAAATTAAAGCTGCGATCATTCATCTGTAAGAGATCATATTTGCAGTTTGTCCTCTACATTCAACGGAAACTGTCATTTCCTGCCCAGACATGTCTTGAAAATAATGAGAAATAGATAAGAAACAGGAAGATCAAGTGTTCACTGATGAGTTTTGCTCTGACTACAGTGACAAGACAGGCTGTAAAACAGGCCAATTAATTTGATGTCTCTGCTTTTTTGATAGGGTCTGTCTCAATAAAGAGGTGAACATGTGTTTTGGGGTTTAGTGTTCCTTGATTTTATGTCCAAATTGTTGTTTCAAAGGCTTTTCTACATCGACAACTTTACAAATATCAGAGAAACAATGAATATTGGGCATACAATGATGACTAAATACTTAACATGCTTCATTTGTGATCAAATACTGACTTTTTACAGTACAACAATTGCTTTAACTGCATAGCTTCATTAATATTTTGCTTCCAAAAGAAAGGCTTGTCCATTAAAAGTAGGTAATTATCAGTTATCTGTATCAGAAAAATATCCATGTTGTGCATCACTGGTAACTTTTCTTAGAAAAAGTCAAAATTCTCAGATTTCTGCTTCTTAAATTTGAATATTATCTGGTCAGATCTTTTATTTCCTCCTCTATGACAGTAAACTGAACATTTTTGGGAAACTTGTCACCATTCTGTGATGCTTTATAGATCAAACAACTGATTGAGAAAATAATCAACAGATTGATCAAACATGAAAAAAATAAGCGACAGTTGCCGCTCTTTTAATTTGTAGTCTTATTTTCTTGCCACTTCACTTGATTTCAGTCAAACATGAATTCTCTTTTTAGCTCCATTTTTGGTCTCCACCACCTCCGGAGGGAAACTGCTTTTAGCTAGTCGCTAATATTGTCTGTCTGGAATTTGGTGCTAGGAAAGGTTGTGGATAGTGTTTTTTTATTCTCTGCTGCTGAAGAGATGCTCATAAGAGCGGCGAGAGTGAAGCAAAACAGAAAAGCTGTTGGCTCGAAAACAAAAACAAAGAGCTGAAAGAGGTTAAAACGCTCAAAGCTGATTTCCAGCTTAAAGCGTGGGAGTGGCCACTACACCGAGTTAAAACTGTCCAACTGGAATAGAGATGTTGACAGACTGATGTGGTGAAGGTAATTATAAACCAAAGTACACAAAGTATAACTACACCGATGACCTCTTTACTTACTTACAAGCTCCTCACTACAGTAACAGGAGTAGATGTAATTACTTCCACCTTTTACAGACGCGTGCACGTAAAAAGACAATTAAGTTCTCAGCTTCTCCTGACTGGAGCTATTATAGTCCCACGCACACACACTCCCACAGATATATATAGTAGCAACACACACCTGCGGGCGGCAGTAAATGTGGAATCCTCGCATATAAAGTTACCTGCACTCGAGGGCTGACGATCACATTTCTCAGGCTGCTACGTGACCGAGCATCCAGCCAAGTTCTGTAATGTGTGACCAAGCACATAAAAAAAACACCATCAGAGCCGCTCACCCAGAACGCCATTTGCACTCTCTTGTTCTTACGGAGAAGCGTTTCATTGCTTTTGATTTTTCATTCATTCGGCGACACATTTCACGTGGATCGGACTAATAAAACATCTCTGCAGATCATTTTATGGCTGCAGCTCAAAGCGATGACGAACATTTCTCAATCACCTTTATGCTTTTTCCTCACAGACGAGGCTGGTGTCAGAGTCCGTCTTTATCAGCAGATAGTCGGGAGGATAAAAAGGGATATGAGATAAGGGGTTTTTCCAAATTACAGTCCAACAGGGTAAGTTGACAGCGTTTACCGAAGGGAAGAGGTGAACACATACACATACCTGAGTGTTGTTTACTGGGACGTGAGAGTGTCTGATAGTATTCAGATGGAAGGCTATAAATAAGACTTTGGCTGAAAGGCTTGAGTACAGCAGAGTAAATAAACTTTTTGCATCAAATTCAACTTCAGAAGAAGAAGGATTAACATCTTGGTACCATGGAAAACAGAAGGCTCCGGTGAAGTGTCAACATTCCCATAATTTGTGCAAGATATCATGGAGGCTAAGGAATAAGGTGGATGGTGCTCACCTCAACATGAGATTCATAATTCCAACTTTCTTACTACATCATTCTTCTTATGCTAACAAAGTAAACTAGTAACCAAACAGGAAAAAAATGCATGAAAACTACAAAAAAATGAATCAAACTTGAGGCTAAAAATGCATAAAAAGCAAAGATGGAGGCCTCATGACAGCCAATATGTTGTTTAAAGCAGTAAATCCAACATTTTAAAGATAAAGTGTAATATATTTACCGTCCCTTAACAACATGCTAGACTGAAGCATGCCGATAATTTCCATCTTCACAAAATAAATGACTGTAAAGAAATTAACCTAGACAGCGCAATTTGCATTGAGTCCGGTTCTGCTCGAGGTTTCTGCCTGTTAAATGCAGTTTTTTTCTCGCCACTGTTACCAAGTGCTTGCTCACAGGGGGGAAATGTTGGGTCCCTGTAAATAAATTAATCAAGGAGTTTAGTCCAGACCTGCTCAATGTGGGAAGTGTTGTGAGATGACTTTTCTTGCGAATTGACGGTATGCAAATAAAGATTGATTGATCGGTTCCTTGTTTCTTTGGGCGTGTCTCTTGAAACATGTTACTGTATGTCCTTTCCATCATCCTCTGGTGTCTCTTTCTCCCTCTCTTTGTGTCCCGGAGGATTTGGGGAAAAGGAGAGGAGGAAATGCCAGCCCCGACGGAGGAAACAAGATTCCAGCACGCCTCTTCTCCAAACAGGACGTTAGCATCCACGCCCATCATCATGACCATCACCACCATCATCCTCACTGTCTGACAGCTTCCACCCTCCTCAAAACAACAACAATCACAACAGATTCAATGACTTCCTGCTGAGAGAGGAAGTGGTATTAAGGTTTGGTCCATGATGACGTCAGTTCTCGGGCGTCTGAGTCAGACTGAGAACTCAGAAGTGTTGGACATACAGTGATTGTTGTTCCTAAAATGCAGCAACCACGCTGTGTCAGAAGAGGATTTTATCCTTTTTCTCCGACAGCTCCCCGCCAACACTTACTTCCTGTTTCTTTGATCTCTCGCTCTTTTCTTCCTGTTTCCAACCTCGATACGTGTTCACATATTCTCTCTCTTTAGCATAACATGACAAGAAGACAAGAGAACAGACTACAGAGCATGTGTAAAACTCATGTCGACAAAACACCAAAAAATTAAAAAGCAGATTCATGTTTTCTGCCTCCTGCAGTTTAAAAGACGAGCTGTTATCTCGTCTCCCAAAGGTCCTTATTCTTAAAATCATCTCGGCAAGACAATAGAACAAAGAGATGATCTTATTTTTGAAGAACACTTTGGGGAATCTAGCTTAGGGGGAAAATATATCAAAGCACATCTTCCAGTGATCATATCCTCACATAAACACCCCAGAATGAAAAGAGGACAACGAGAATGTTGGATTTCTTTCTGCATTTTAAATCAGCACAACAGTGGATGAGTTAGTGCATCAGTCCTGTTTGAATAGCCTTTGTGTGAGTCAATGTACAGATTCTGATTTGCTCTGATAAAACATCTGTGTGGGTTCATCTTTGTACGAGGTTCTCCTCCCAGAAAGAAAAACACAACAGCATTAGTTATTCATCAGATGATGTTTGTATCTTTTCTGTGGAAACAGTGTGATGATGATAAACCTCATATTCAGGAGGTTTGGCTGGACATGCGATTTCAACTCAGGTTACCATAGTTACCGTTACAGTTTGTTTCTACTGATGGTCAAAATTGTGTTTAAACCGTTTTTTGGCCACTTCAGGGCAACTGGAAATACATTATTAGATTAAATCAAAATTCAGAGAAAAGAAAATGTTTTTTAAAAAAGTTTGAATTGGGAGGTGAAAGTAAAAAGTCCGAATTGTGAGTTTAAAGTCAGAATATTGACATATAGGTTTATATAGTGAACTTCTGAACAGTTGCTTGTTTACACATCATCATAAACATTAATTGCCCATTTTGGGTCCATGTATATGGTCACTTTGCAAATTTAAATCAGATTCTCATTACAGAATCTGCGTCTACATTCTCCTTTTTGCTCCAATTTTGGTCTCCTCCACCTCCAGAGGGAAATATCTAGTTCTGTAGCTGCTAAATACTCCACTATGTTCACCAGCTATACTTGCTATTCTTGTCTATCTGCTTTTTGTTGTAGGTTTATGGGAGCTTTATCATTGAAAAAACTGTCTGCTGCTACTTGAAACACATTTATAAGCATGGTGTTCCAGGCAGAAAAATCAAAACGGCAAACCAAAATAGACTAAAAGACAGCCATGGTTTGGGTTAAATACTGGAGTTATGTAATTTAACTCCCCCAGCTCTATCCAGTAAAGCCATATTGTTGACATCTAGATGGCGTCATACATGCAATACATCTAAAATTACAAGAACATGCCTCTTGTTTGTCCTCTCTGCTTTTCCCTTCATCATTTCTCTTCTGGTTTACATCACTGTCACAATAAATACAACGAAGCATACTGGATCAAACAAGGTAAAAAAAAAAAAAATGAATGTCTTGTGTGTACTTGAGCGTAGTCGATGCCGTCTGACAGGAATGAAACGTATCGCTGTACGCTGTCATGCCACAGTACGTCTCTCCGCAAGACAACAAACGTATGTCGTACAAAAGCAGACGGCGGTTACATCACATCCCCGCTCACCGCCGTCTTCTGGGGCAAGTTGAAACGATACGAGAACAAAACGAACCTGTGGCTGATTAACAGATTGGCTCAGTTTTGACAGTCCGGTTCTTTTACATTACATGTTTTTCATTCTTGATAATCATCTTGAAGTGAGACGGACATTCTTCCTCTAATCAGGTTTAAAAAGAAGCAACGATGAATGAATGTGATGGTGAATTCTTGATCTTTATCTAATGATTATATAATAGAATTTGACTTTGTGACCTTCCGCTTGGTGAATCACTTTCCATCTCCTGGTCAGGGTTGTAATCTAACGTCTCAATTATCTTTACAGTTTGTCCCAAATCAGCTAAACGCAGCTGCAACGGGAACAATGTGATGCTTCATGAGTGGCTGCAGGGAGGCCAGAGGTCACAGATGGAAATGTTTCTGTTCAAGGATTAGAAAGTGACCATCAACACCATTAACCATCAGTTACCATTAACACCATCAACACCATTAACCATCAGTTACCATCAACACCATCAGTTACCATCAACACCATCAGTTACCATCAACACCTTCAACCATCAGTTGCCATCGACACCATCAGTTGCCATCAACACCATCAGTTACCATCAACACCATCAACCATCAGTTACCATCAACTGAGAAACTGTTTCTCAACAAGTGGACCCGTTTCTCGTGAACACATGTAACCCTTTCTCCACTGCTGTCCTGTCAGCTCGCCATGGCCCACGCCTACTGTAATAGTCACCATAAAAATTGTTATAAAAACAAAAGCAGAATCCAAGACTGTAGAGTAAACTGAAAGTATTCTGTGTCATGAGGTATCATCCATAACAAAAGTCAAAAGGTAAGAGGAAGTATCACGGTGCTGACAGCTCCGACCTCGCCAACCCCCGGACGCGACCATCCATCTTGGGATGAAAGCCGCGATGGGATGTGACGGGCACCATTTTGAGGCCGGGTGGGGATTCCTCTACAGGGAGATGACAGGAAATGTGGAAAAAATGCCATCCGGGGGCTTTGATGAAGAAGTCCTGCTGTCCTCCCTGACATCCTCCGCACTGACACTGTCACGTCATAACCGATGTGATAGAATTTACTGCAGCTTTTGTACATCTGCACTGGATCCACTCCGAACAAAGCGACTCTGAGTGAACTGCTGGAAAGTTCCACTCGTCCTCCCCTCCTCGTCTTTTGACGGGCTGCCCGCTGCTTGTGTAACAAACACTAAGTCACAGTAAAGTGGATTTAGGAACAGATAACATTGACTTGGAATGGACTGAGATCAGGGCAAATCTTCTTAAAACCTAGAAAACTGCTCACTGCAGAGTTTAGAGAGCGCAGCACGAGGCCGGATTTAGGAACAACGACGTCACACAGAGTCTCAGTAACGTCTCGGCCTCTCGTAGTTCATTTTCAAGATAATTCAATTCTGCAAGGAGCAGAAAATGTAAATTAGCGTCAGAGAAACATCACTTTACACACTGTGCTCGTGTTTTAGCCTATAAAAGATAATATAAAGGATGCATTTGTACTTGGACGAGACTATTTCAGCTCTGAGGCTTTGGTCGCAGAAAGTACATTTATTAGAAGATTTTATTATGATTGTTGGGGTTTCTTTTGTTGTTGTTGATTGTAAAAAACAAACATAAAGCCAGCCACGTCTTCTTAAAGGACAGGTAATCATTTAAGTAAATATGAGACAACACTCTCCAGTGTTGAATTGCTACTTCTACTCCAGTAAAGGATCTGTATACTGCCTGGCGAGGTTTCTGACTGAACCCCCGCCCCAAGCGACACGACTAACAAACCATCAGGATGTCAGACAGTCTTGCCGTGTGAGCCGAGCTCCGAGAACGATCCTCCAGCCTCGGGAGTCGGTAAATCAGACAGACGCTGACGTCTGCAGCCGACCGGCAAGAAGATCCATCATGGAGTCTGAGCGCTGAGCTGCCTGTAGGCCCGCACGGATGTACCCGGCGTGTAAAAGGATGGACGCAATGACAGCGCCTCCCTTTATTCTCACTGTTACTTTCCATGTGAGAGTTGAGACTGAGGGAGGCGATGCCAGAAGCTACATCAGTTATTTACTCACTTCACACAGAATATATAGAGAGGTGGGTATAAAAAAAAAAAAAAAAAAGATGGAAAGAGCCTCGTCCAGGTTTCCACTGTTTTCTTTCCTCGCCTCAGATTTACGCCGCTGAGGGGTTCAGAAGTGGGAATCCTGCGGTTTTCCTGTCATAACTCAATACAAGGTCTCCCCGAGCACAGCAAGGAGTCACGAGCACGCCTCGACAAAACGTGCAAACGTGGGTTTTATTTACGACCGCCATGCCTCCGAGAACAGATCACGTTAAAAAACACTTTGATGCTATCAATCCTTTTTCCGGAGCAGAGAGAGAGAGAGATCAGTGTCTCTTCAGCTACTGATTAACAAGCTTCTCGACAACACCCACATAGTCTGTGTGCTGCTAATTTACAGGAGAAACAACTTGGATTTCAACTGATCCAAAGCACCAAAGAATCTAAATCTATCTGCAGGGGAAACTTGCATAATGTGGGATATATTTGGCGAGAGGATAAAGCATGAATATACTCAAAGAAACGGCGTAAAAATGATCCATTAGAAGTAAACGTCATAAAAATTCACCAACAAGTAGCGGAACAGAGTTTAGATGCAGAATCTAATCAAACGCGCTGATCTTCATGATTTTCCTGAACAGAAAATACACAGCCAGTAGTATAAAGAGAAAGAAAAGTCAGTGTTTTGATGACCGAGGATCAAGACTGATACGTTTTTCTATTTCACACCTTAAAGTGTGTTTACAGGTTGTGCTTAGTACTACCGCATGAGGAAAAAAGTAGCATGAATCCTTTTGTGGCTCCAGACGAAGCTGCATGTCGTCTGCAAATTGCTTCCAGTGATGTCACTCAACGTTGCATTGTGGGTAATGTAGGCGGCAGGTCTTGACAAAGGAAGAAGGAAGTGCGATGTTATATAATGAGTCTTGCGGTGTTACAAGAAGGCAACGCTCGACCAGTGGACTGCGTTTTAAAAACCTGGTGCCTACGTCACCCACAATGCAACTAATAAAGCCACCGAGTGACATCACTGGAGGCACACGCAGCCTCTTGATCTGTTCCTTCGCTCATTAATCATTGGCTGATCACTCCAAAATGTTGGATTAGGAGCTACTCATTAACTAATGATTATCTAGCTGATAACTACTCGTTCTTTGATTAGCAACCACTCGAAATGTTGCCAAGCGTTGCCAACTAATAAAGCACGTTGTATTACATGTGTTTCTTCACGGACGGGACCACTTCCCCTCCGTCCCACAGCGGCTGAGCGGTTACATTACGCTGACACACACACTGTTCATTAAAATCTCACACCACCACCACCGCGAGCAAAGTCATTTACTGAGCGCTGCTGTTTCAGAGTCGAGTCCATTAACAGCCACTTCACTTCTCCCGGTAATTCACAACAAACGACTCTGTTCCCGGTCTGTGCAGTGAACCTGCGACTGGAAGCGCCCGCTGCTTATATAACTGTGAGCACGACTGATGGGGAGATTACACACCGACACCCTGAAGGCACCAACCACTGCAGCCACACACACACAGAGAGAGAGAGAGTGGACCGCTGAATGCACCAGATGCAACGGAAACCTTGAGGGGGGAACAGAGGGTAAAGTACAGGAGCTATTTTTGTGTCCGACAGCAGCGTGAAAAACCGGGAGGACGTTCAGAAAAATGTAGCTGGAAACAGGAACCCTGGAGAGACTTCCATCACCCATCTATTACAGATATTATAGAACTAAAAACAATTTACATTTAAACAACTCGGCGACATTTAGGAAATCGTGAAATAACAAGGGTTGTGTTTAAAAAAAGGGGAGCAGCAGGAAGTGTGAACCAGCATCAGATTCATTTTGGAGTCATATTTGATCTCAAACACACTGATGTCAGCTCCGTTTTCATGAGAATCCAGGATGATAATGTGTGTCTGCAAAAAAAAAAAAAAAACAAAACACTCCATTAGCATTAAACAGCTACCAGTTTTAGCCACTCGCTGTGCTGCCAAAACCTCACTGGACTTGTTGTCGCGCGCTCAAAACGCTGCATTTTAGTGGTAACAAATCCCACGAGAGGACCAAAATCCTGATGTGTGTCTTCTTCATCCGTTCCACTGTCGCCCAGCAACTATTAAAAACACATCAGTGAGTCACGCCTTCACTGGAAACACTCACTACAGCCACACACGTGTGTCAATCCGCAGCAGAAAATCGTCCCCCAACGACCGAACCACTTCTTCCTTTTCAGCTCACAGACACTTGTGCTTCAAACACGACACCAGAAACTTCCCCATCAGCATGTTGGTGAGGAGACTCAAATTCTCATTGTTTTTTGAGTGAACTGCTCCTTTAAGAGATGCACTAACTAACACATTTGAGGGATTTTCATGGGATTTCTTGAACTCTGTGATAGAAAACTGGACTAAGAAGCAACGGAGCCATTTAGTGTAAATCTGACTCATCGGTTTCCTTATTTTAAATTCCTTCTGTTGACCATTTGAAGTTGCAGGAAGAGAAAACCTGACTTTTTTTTTTCCCCCACATTTCTGTGCGAGCATCAGAGACAGGCAGCTGATATTTAGGATCATTTCAAATTCAATTCAGTGAGACGAACAACACATGCACACAAACAACAGCCATCCAGGCATCACAGGACTTCAACCAAAGCTTCTGAGTATAAAACCCTCATGTTCGGATGAAAGCTTGTGCAAAGTGAGTCCTGCCTTTGCAGCACTAAGTTTCATTGCGCTTCAATCAGAACCTCCTTGTGTTGCCGTCAAAAAACAGACACGAGCGCTTCACTCCGAGTCTGTGGGGAAACCAGAGACCGGCTGGAGGCGACACTGGAGACCAGGTCGAGGTGGGATCTGATCCTAAACCAGCAGAGACGCATGTGGCTCCAGATCCCCGCTGCCCGGGGGGGGTTCGAAAACACAAATCTCCAGCTTCATCTCAGCTTTCATCGCTGACGCCCCCCTCCTCCTCCTCCTCCTCGTCTAAATCCTCAGCACCTTGCTCACTTCACGGCCTCATCTTCAGCTTCCTTCTCGTGACATGTGGAGCTCATCACCGACTGTAGCATCCAAGACGTCCTCAGCAGCAGGATAAATCGCCTCACACACATAATTCCACTGCAGATCGTTTGATTTCATAAAGTACGAGCCACACATTTCACGTATTTTGAGAAATAAGTCACCTTATACGCAGCTAAAAGCTAAATTCAACACTATCGGGTGCAGAAAACACACCATCCTCTTGCTGTTAAAGTAGAAAATACTCCTTCCAGATGCTTTTAGTGATTCAATATTAAAACTTTATTCATAAAAGACAAAACAGAAAGTGGCTGACAGTGAGAGAAAGTGGAAAAGAGGCCTCTTTTCTTCCTTATCTATGTCTTTAACCCGTTTAATTTGCATTTTCTTCAACGTTTTACAGTTTTATTGTTTCATCCCTTGTTCTGGTTTTATTACTTTCCAGTAGTCTCATTTATTTGAGGGATTTATGTTTGTTTTACTGTTGCAATATGGATAAAATTACTAATTTTGTTGAGTCAAGCGGAGAGAATTTGTCTAACGCGCTCTCAGTCACACTAAATATAGGGTTTTCTGTGGCGGAGCCGCTGTTTACGCAGAAATAACCGCATGTTCTCGCTCTAACCTCAGCGAGTGGAGCCAGAAAAACAATATGCACGTCAACTAACAAACATATCAAGAGAGAAAGACGCATTCACGTTTGAATAAATCCTCACCGCTCTCCTGTGCAGGCCTGAAATGTCTCGTGGGGCGTTGTCAACTGCGTTTTTCTTTTGCGGTTCATATTTTGTCAAAGCAGAACAGGACAGGAAACATGGGGGAGATTGCTCATACGACAACAACGAGCTTCCTCCTCCCTTATCTCTTGCTTCTCTTCTATGAGCAGTGGTCTCACGCAGTCAGGACGGACGGTTTCAACATCACCAGTTCTAGATAACATCGTGATGCTGCTGCTGCTGCTGCTGGTGGTGAATTTTGGCTAAAAGCACCACAACACCTGCAGCTACTTAGGCTGATGGCTCCTGTGTGAGTCTGCATGGATAAGCCTTCCTGATTGGCTGACGTGAAACCGGGAGGGCGGTGTCTTGTGGGGATTTTAAACGTATTGGACGATCGATGGATGAAGAGAGTATGTGACTGGACAGCAGCCAAGTAGGAGGTGCTAATAAATCAACAGAAGAGAGGCTGAAGTAGATTTAAGTTGACAGTAATCCTGATTAAATAGAAGATCTTTGGCGGCCTTTAAAGGCTTGAACGATGACGGTTCACCTAAATTACACGAGCACATATTTCCTGACTCATCCCGGCTGGTTTTCTTTTGGTTTTTGATATCTGGACACAGCAGCTGACAAAACAAACGCACCTTAAAGGAGACGTATTAAGCTCATTCTCGGGTTCATCGTTTAATTTTGTGTCACTGCTGGAACAGGTTCACATGCTTTAATGCCAAAAAACACGTCAGTAACAATCTGTCCAGTGCTGCAGCTCTGTCTGAAACACTCCTGCCTCTTTAAGGCCCCTCCTCCTCTGCTCTGATTGGTCAGCTCACACACGCCTGAGCCAGCACCGCTAAACAACACCAGAGCAGCTGGGCTGGGCATAAGTTATATAAATGTGTGACATGGTGAGGAAGTGTGATGTCACAAAGTCACAGAATCAAAGGCGGGACTACTGACGAGGCATTCGGGAGCAGTGTTTTCTGTGGGGGAGAAGAGCTTCTGTTGAGAACAAATATGAAACACTGAAAGCAAAATTAAAAAGCATAAAAGGTCTCCTTTAAAGTCCATATAGTAACTGTTGTCATGGACTCTATATACTAAAATTTGAATTGTGGGGTCTTAGTTTCCATGTTGAACCTTTAAAGGTCCACTTTGTAAGAAAAGTTATTGTTTTTAGTCAAATACTGTCGATTTGCAACTTTGAAAAGCTGTGAATGAGACTCACAGACCAACTTTTGTAAAGATTGGAGCTTTCAAACAACATTTACCTAAACAAATCTCCATTCATCAGAAAACAATGTTGGTATTTTCCCACAGATAAACACTCTCACATCAACAGTTCGACCACACATGTCAGATCATGTTCACACTTCACGTTGGCCTCTATGAGACGACTACAGCTACAAGTCAGGCGATGGAGGCGATGGAGGCGATGGTGGCGTCCGGACAGCTGCCAGGGCCGACACTGGAGGCTGCATTTCAACACTTGTAAGATCTTTTTAACAAGACATTGGGACGATTTCCAGCTGTGTTTGAGGCGACAGAAACAGGTAACTTTATCCGTAGTTTGCAGACACATATCTGTACATTGCCAGCTTTTATTCTGGTGATAGGTTGCATTTTCACCTTAAAGTCCATTTGGCACCTTTTAAAAAAGAACATAATTTAACTTAACTTGTCTTCCTTGAAACTAACATCCCTGTTGCTCCAATTATTGGGGGATATTTCGAAGTAGTGTCAGTGAACTTTTAGTATGCAAACATATATTTGGACGGTTCATCAGACACAGAGGAGATCATTTAGCAATCATGGAAGAACCGATGGTACAATCATGACAACAACAACAACGGACCCCCTTCACCTCTTGAATCTAGCTAAATGCCGTGTATAGAAATAAGAAAACAATATCTGCCGAACCAAAATGATCTGCACATCTTTAATGTATTTTGTTGATTTAGCAGAACTGACCCTTAACTTTAACTCATCTGCGTTTAAAACAGTAACTACAGCACAGATCGATCACTGGTGAATCAAGGGTCTTCTACCTCTACTTGACATTTGATCGCCTCACAAACGGCAGCATGATAACCGACACCAACAGCTTCACCGGCGACTGCATCAGGTGCAGACGTCACCGCCGCAGCAGCCAGGGCATCAACGCGACCCAGTCTTTCACTTATATGGGATTTGGCCGCGCCGTGGAGCCAAATAAAGTTCCAGCCTCGCATCCCACAAATCAAAAAGACAAGCAAGAAATATGATTGAGCCAAACAAGCTGCACAGAACCGTGGCAGAGGCAGCGGAGACAGATGGGGGAACAGCGGAGAGAGGCTGAGAGTGAAACAGGAGATGACAGATGGGCAGATGCAGAAATAATAGTTTGAGAGGAAAGTGATGCAGCTGTCTGCTAATGTCTGACAGGAAGTAAAAAAAAAGGGGAGATAAATTCTTGCCATCAACATTAAGATTTGGCTGGACGTGGGTCTATCAGACGTGGCCAAAGAATGATGGCTACAAAAATGTACCACGGTTTTACAACAGTAATAGATAGTGTTTTCAGTTTAATCGAGCACAGCACCGTGCAGTGTTGGAATGTAACTAAGTACATTTCACAACTTGCAGAACTTCAGGACAATTTGAGGCACTCGTACATTGTACCGTGGAATTTTCCATTTTAGGGACAGAGACCAGAATTTGCATGAGTGAGTTGTTTTTAAGTTATGCTACATATTATTTATGCAGGTAAATGACGTTATGTAGGTTACGTGACTAGATTTACATAGGTGACAAAACTGAACATAGTTATTGTAACCCAAAGTAGGATCTTTTCTTAAACCTGACCAAGTAGTTCTGGAGCCTGAACCCGACCAAGTAGTTCTGGAGCCTGAACCTAACCAAGTAGTTCTGGAGCCTGAACCTAACCAAGTAGTTCTGGAGCCTGAACCTAACCAAGTAGTTCTGGAGCCTGAACCCGACCAAGTAGTTCTGGAGCCTGAACCTAACCAAGTAGTTCTGGAGCCTGAACCCGACCAAGTAGTTCTGGAGCCTGAACCTCACCAAGTAGTTTTGTGGCCTAAACCTAGCAAGTTGTTCTGGAGCCTGAACCTGACCAAGTAGTTCTAATCCTAATCAAGCTGCATCCTATATTAATAACAATCCAAAGGTCATGTGTTAATATGTAAACTGTTTGTCAGCAAACCTTATTTTGAAAGTCTAATGTGACATTGCATGCAGCGTTTGTTTGC
>OMLP01032863.1:0-13919 GCA_900302685.1 Spondyliosoma cantharus | reverse complement strand
TACAAAAGTATGAAAATATTTATTTAGCACTGACATTACAACAATGCACAATATAAAATAAAATCAAATTCAAAATAAAATGTTTAACTTGACCCCACTCATGTATACATTAAATAAATAATAATGTACAGGCCTATAACTGACTGGCTTGCTGAAAGATTATAAAATTAAATATGTTCACTCATAAAAACACAAAGTGCATTTAAGTCAAGTGCATTTTAAAATTTTCTCTGTAGGACTACAACATAACAGTGTATCAAAACAAAGATTGCCATAGCCCATGTAGGCCTTTAACAACAAACAAATGCACCGAGAATTGCCGATGTGCAAAGTGGAAAACAAATATTTAAAGAGATATTGGCAGAGAGACGAGTCCTTTTTACTGCGCTCTGCTCTCCTTCTCCTGCGCTGTGCGCTTCTCCATCTCCAAACGGGTTCTCCGCATCCATCGCGACTTGGATCATTTCTCGCGCGCGCTGCTTTAATCATGCATTACACGTTTTGCAAATCGCTATCCGTGGGTCTTTCTCAGATATATTGAAATACGTCCAGACCGCAGACATGTTGGCGCTTATCCAAACAAGCGTGTGCTGGCCGCGGTTTTTGTTTGCGTCATCACAACTTTCTGTTTCAGCCGTGTTGTTTCGGTGATAAAAGTATTTCGACCGAAAACCGAAAATGTGCTTTTGGGCCATTATCGCCCGAAAATTTTCTGTGGCCGAATATTCGGTGCATCCCTACTTCTTACCTTTTTCCTGTCTTCCTCATTCTCAATGGGATCCACAGCACAGCATGGTTTAGCATATAGCATGAAATCAAACCGGGCATATTTGCAGAAACCACAGGCGTTGCACAGGAAGGGGTCTTTTTCATCGTAGTTGATTGACCTAACAGAAAACAACAATCAATTTCAAATACAATATGCTTCAGTGTTTCCAATCATTACCATATGTTCACCAATCTTTTCAGACCTGCAAAGGAAGCCTGCTGCGTTGCATACCTGCACTTGTGACACTGGTAGACGTTCTCACCACAGTTGCCACACACCCCGGGATTGGCCGGCACAGATGCACTGCAGCGTGGACACTGCAGGGTCTCAGTGGAGGCCTGATAGTTCTCATAAAAATCTGAGAACTCGATCATCAGGTTGGAAGCAACGATGGGTAAAGGAAGGTCGATCTTTACCTCCGTTTGTCCTGGGGTCAGCTGAACTTTCTTGGCTTTGTGCCAGCGAGCGGGCCTAAAAAGAGAAAACAAAGTTGATTTACTTCATGCTGTCAAGTGAATCAGAGTGAAACAGCTACTAGTGGTCCAATACGTAAACTTGTATCTTGTAACGTTCTTTTAAAAAAAAAACATTATAAACATATGATTGGTAAACATACTTGTTCTTCAGCTCCACGATAGCCTGTACAGTCCTGTTGTTGTAGTACAGATTGATGGTGCGGACCATTTTGGTGCGTTTGAGGTCGCCGATCTTCACTGTGACTTTGCTGATGGTGTGGCTGCCAATGAGCTTGACGACTTGCTGAGTGGTGGTGTAACGGGTGTCCACTTTGATTGATGACAGTTTTATATTCTGGAGGGCAAACAAGACAATCTTTTAAAACAATAATAGACTGTGTTTATGCCAGCAGGGTCTTCCAAAGGCCCTCTTGCAGGTGGTCTTATGACCTGTCCTTGTTCTGTTTGCTTTTGCATGATAAACAACAGTAGTATGGAAATAAAGAAGAATGTCCTCAGCCTGTCACATTTGGTATTCACTGTTCACATTACAAACCAAAAAACTAAGCACAGTCTAACCAATCTTTACCAGTGCAAAAGCCTCGCAAACTAACAAAGAAAAGAAAATTGCATTTGAATTAAATTAGCTAAACTTCTTTTTTTCCCTGGTTAGCGATTGTATCCATTAAGTGAAGCTATGTTTCACATACCGAGAAGGGAACTTCTGGATTGTTGCACACCAAGCAGGGGTCACTCTCCAGATAAAATCCATCAAACTCCACTAAACCAGACAGAGTGCTGTAAAAAGAAAAATATAGAAATTCTTATGAAGACAATGTCCACTAGTTATAATTGCATTCTTCTTGCTTATAGATAGCATGTTTTTGTAGACATACTTGTAGATGTTGGAGTTGGGGTGATTCGTCAGGATATGGTTTTGTGCCCTCAGGATTTCCACAGCTTTCTGAGAATACTCTTTCAACTAAACCAGAAAAGGGAAACAATTTAATAGAAAAACAGTTTGATAGAGATTATAAAGCATTATCATTATGATGTCTATGTTCTGCAGAATGATGAAAAGGCTCAGACATCCAGAAAAAGTACTTAGACCAATTTTTAAATTGTTAATCACAAAAAGTCAGATGTTTATGATATTATAAAATATAAGGCAACAGTATAACAATCTCACAACAATTCCTGCCCTAAAATCAGTACAAACATAGAATATGACAACAAACCTTTTTCTCTGTCTGAGGGGTTTTAAGTGAGAAGTATCCAAGCAGGTCGACAAACTGGGCAGCTTTGCGGCCATATGCTGGCAGCTCAGGCCAGATGGCCCAAGTCAGCTCCAGCAGGAGCTCCTGCTGAGATTTACTTGAGTTCCTACAGAGAGAATCAGATGCCATCAATGTGATTTCACCATTTAATAATTCATTGTTGCTTTCATTCCCACATTCTTTCCATTGTTTTTTCATTGGTGCTTCAACTTTATTTTCAATCATCCAGGCTTAAAACAAGGTAGTCTAAATTTAACAACCAGGCTCGCTTTATGTTTGAGTTTGGAGCCAAACTAAGCTGCCTGTCTGAATGCGATGGATGTCTACAGTACCTGTAGATGTGAAGTGCCAAGCAGTGGGCTTGCCAGCGCACAGATGATGAGTTTGACTCGAGCAGGAAGCAGCGCAAGAACTGGATGAGGGTCTCTTTGTCTGCAAACTTGTTAAGCTGACTGACCAGTGCCATACACAGCTGATCCTCCTGGCTTCCAACTCCATCACCTTTTGTCAGTCAGCAAAGATACAACACAGTCAGGGCATTAGCATCTACTATCCATTTTTGAGCCCCCCAAATAACCTGTTCAGGTTCATTGGGGGGCTTGAACTTGTTTCAGCATTGAATGCGTACAATCTAAACAAGAATTGATATGAAGTATGAGAAAGTTGGGGTGATGCCTCACCCTCTTTGTCTTTCTCCTTGTCCTCTTTTTTGCTCTTTTTACTGGATGACTTGCTCTGAGAGGACTGAGAAGCACCTGTCTGTCCAGCACTACCAGAGCCCCCTCCGGAGAATGATGAAGAGGAGGAAGAGGAGCTGGCAAGCACCTTACTGCCACACAAGGCGCAGGAGAGCAGTTGCAAAAGTACAGGGGAAACACCCTCATCCACTAGGAAGCTCACTTGGAGGAGGAAGTACAACACAGCTGAACAGAGAAGACAAACAGGCATGGGGGGGAAAATAAAGAGAGGAGAATGATGTTAACATGAGTGGCCTTAAAAGCTTCTTTATTTCCAGTTACAAAAGCCGATCTGAAACAACTTACAGTCATCCTTCATGCAGAACTTCTGCCAGTTGATTGTCCTCTGAGTGGCAATTTCAGCACAAGCTTTCAGATGTTCCATCTGTACCAAGAGAAGCAAGTTATAGTTGTGCACAGAAAGTTACAAAAATCCTTACACCATATGACAGTAGTATCAAAGAGCAAAGAAATACAATATTATCAAGATTTTAGCAAATAAAAAAAAAACAATGAAGCAATGAGAATGAAGTACACATACTCATAGTCAATACAAAGCACACAAAAGAGGCTCTGTGTGAGTAGTCTCAATGACTGTTCAGAGGACACTCACCAGATTGATGAGTGTGTCATACTGTAAAGCTGAACCAGATGTGGCTGTGACAACACCTGCCCGGAGGAAGATGCCCTGCTCCTCCAGGAGCTTCTTGATGCTACGCACATGGGAGTCAAGAGTGTGCAGATCCCGCAGCTGACGATATTTTTCCTTTGAGCCACAGATGAACAGTAACAACTTTCTGACTTGCCTCCTGACAAATGGTGTCTGTTGAATCATCAGATACTGGGGGGAAAAGAAATACAGAATTAAGAGGTTGTATTTCTGTGTTTTGTGTAGAAAAACGTTGAAACAGAAAATCACACATGTGATACACTCAACCGCTTACTTCAGACAGATAGTAGAACCAGGAATGGTCAAAGACAGGAGGTGGGATACGTGGGTTGGTGTCAGCAATCTTCTTGATCTGATATGGCAGCCGGAGCACCATTTCAGTCAAAAGTTGTGAGTAGGCTTCAAACACATCAGCAGCATGTCCCTAAGGGAAGGAGCAACACAGTAAGTCACCATTCCTTATACGAAAATCACTTTTTTTCCGTTTTAAAGTTAAAGACGCCTGCTGTTGTCTGGTACCTTGACATATTGGCGCAGGAAGAAAGGGCTCATATCTGGTGGAGAGGAAGCTGTGTGTGGTCGGAGGAGCTGGCTTGTGGCCACAGGCTCCTCTTCACCCTGTTGGCTCTTCCAGAACTCCAGGAGGGATTTGAGCACGTGGAGACAGTAGTCAATAGCACCGAGGCTGAGCAAGGCAGTCGCTGTGGCATTCGAAATAAGTGAAGATGACTGGAAGAAAGAAAGAGGGTGCATCTGGCATGTAAGTACAATGTACAGGCAACTTCATGTTGAACATGCATAAAAAGCTGTCCGCAGAGAAATTCAGTCATAGAAAATGATTTGTGTGCAATGCAAGCAGGCACCTTCTGTGAGTACTTTAAGGTGGGTTTGAACATTTACCATCATGACATTTATCTGACAACCTTTAGTCTACATCAGGGAGAACTACATTAAGAAAATAAAGAGGATGTACCTCAGAAGAGGATTTGGAGCCAGATTTGGTTCGAGACATGAAAACGCTGAGCAGTCTCATGATGACCAGGTGAACTTCATTGATGGAGCTACGTTCATTCTTCTTGGACACGTCCTGCAGAGGAATAACACAGATTAAGTAAAATGGTGACAGTTTAAAAGACTGGTTCCTCACAAGGAGACTGTGTTTACCTTCTTGTGCATGCAGAGTTCAGCAATGAGCTGTGCTAGCAGGTCATCCAAGGCACCCTTATCCTTTTCATCCTCGCCATCCAGGTCAGAGGTCAGCATTAGGATGACCTGCATGTAGGGGATGGCTTGAACTCCACCTACATTGTGGAGCTGGGAAAGATGCTGAAGCAAACGCTCCAGTAGCATAAGACGAACCATGTGCAGCCTGACAAGAATCACAAAATAAAATAGATACAAATTTTCACTTATACAACTGAGTTGACCATTTTGGACTGAATGTGATATTCTTTATTATGACAACTGCACCCAAAAAATATTTTTTTTCCCCTCCCCATGGCCATGGACTGTAGAGATACAATGTCTTCACAGGCAAATGTTTGTTGTCAGCATAATCTTAAACCTTCTTTGTCTGAACTCCTCCGTTGTTTTTCTGACCTGTTGCTTGTGTGGATGTCTCCCTCGGTCTCTCCCTCTCCTTCTGAGCCTTCACCTTCCTGCTGGGCTGTAGTGGTGCTGATGGCTCCAGTGCTGGAGCTGACGCTGCCTGGACCTGCAGGGTGGCCCTCCACTGCTGTGTCCCCATATGCACTACTGCGTCCTGACACTGTACACACAAATGCATACAAAAATGCAACTAAGCCAACTGGAAACATGAAAATATATACTAAGCAAGTGTTATTTTAAAAATAAAAATGAAATGAGTCTGTAAAGACTTATACGGTTAATGTAGTTAACTGATACGATACAATACAATTTTAGACATGCATATATAACATTTTGAGGCTGACACAACCAACACAACATCTCCTATTTAGTTGTGTTTAGGGCCACTGTTGTTTCTCTGCAATCACCCACCACTGTGTTCCCCGGCTACAGAGTCGATTGCAGAACCTCCACTCTCTGAGCCCACACTGCCGCCATGCTCAGCTGGGGAGGTCCGCAGTGTGGAGCCATCAGTAGCAGCTGTGCTGCCCTCATCATCTGATGCCGGGGCTGAAATCATAGCAATAGCTGTAACAGTAAATACACCACGGTCATCTGGCCAGGATACATGATTCTAGTTCGTACTTGTTCACCAACAATGCAATAAAGCACGCAGCACATTCAAACAACCTGCTATTCAATTTTCTGATCGTGTTGAACCTATTGTGGGTATTATCATACATAATTGCTTCCTTCTTCAGCAAATATTAGAGGATAAGCAACAATTGAATTTCAAACACGAAACTAAGATGTGCCACGGATTAGGTGGTAAGCTTCAATGTAGAATACTATCACACGTGCTGTGAGATATTGACTATTTTCCTTCAAAACTGTTGCAAAGACAAAAATATTTGAGTGTCTTATATGAAGGATGTACTAACCACTGTGACCTTTCAGATCTAAAACCTTCAACCTCATACTACGACAGAGGTGGTCTTGTTACCTGATGCTGTGGTGTCTGAAAGGGTGCCAGCATCCAATGAAGAGGAGCTTGGGGCCTGGCCAGACAGGCCGAGGCTCTGAAGGCCAAGAGCACTGCTGCTACTCCCTGAAAACGTCAAAAACATGTACAGTATGTGAGCAGTACGCACACAAAACACTGCTTGTGAGTGATGCTTATTCTGATAAAGATCTGATCTATCATTTGAGGTTTACAATAATCAAATACCAAACTTGACTGATATTTGAGGATTAATTCGGTAACTACTGTCCAAAAGCATATTTCTAGTGTAGTTTCTGGAGTGTTACAATAACCAAGTTTCATTTTTGTAATCAGCGTTAAAGCTATATGAAACTATAAAATGTGTTAATTGTGTAGGTGGTATTATCCGTCTTATTTATCGATCTAGAATTAATATCAAATTCTTGGTGCTTGCTAGTTGTCTTCAAGTCAATTATTTTGGTTCAAACATCTCTGTGGATGAATCAGTTTGCAACTGTGCAGAACAGATGGGGAGAATGTCTAAATTCGGAGTGGGACTATGAGGCACTCTCGTTTACCACAGAGTTAATGCTTCATCTTATATATTTTTTGGTTCTTGACCTTGTTGATCCTGCTGAAGGCTCAGAGCAATGGCCAGCTCTACCATAGTCTCATCATCTGCATCAGGAGGAATGTCCAGCATGGGGGGGAAACCCTCAGCTCCAGCCAGCAGAGCCTCCAGAGGAGATGGATTTCCATTGTTGACATTCTCTGCTGTCTCCAGGACCATGGACTCTGACTGTAGTAGAGAGAAAAACAAAGGTGTTATTATTTCTCCCACATACAGCTTAAGATGAAACAGTTTCTAACTAAGAGTTATATTTTAAGCTTCATACGCCAGGAAAATAAGAACAAAGTTCAATATTATGCTCGCATATTATTCGTATGTGAGTTGTGTATGTACTTGCTCGACATGTACCCATTTTCTCTCAAAATGTTAACAATGCAGCAGTAATGTCAAATATAACCCAAAGACTTAATTGGCCCTCTTTGCTCACCACCATTTCAAAGTCACCATGGTCCACTTCATTCTGCTCCTGACTCTCCTGTCTACCCTCTTCTCCTCCAGTCAGCACTGACGACTGCATTTTGTCATCTGCATCATCGTCATCATCATCATCCTTGTCTCCTGATAAAGGAAATCAACCAACATTTATTAGAGATCTAGATCAACTTGTGGTCACAAGAGCCTCATCCCAGGTTTAAATTCTTTGTTTAGACATTGTTTGTTACACAGAACAAGTATGAGTTGTGTGCACTGAAAAACCTTTTGAAACTGTCCTAATGCTTTGTAACAATAGACATTCATAACTCACACTTTAATACCCAAGCACTTCAAAATCGCCTAATAAACATTCAAGCACAGCTTTGTATTCAGCCAGTGCAAACTTACCCATGGGTGTGTTGGAGCGTGGGGGAGATGGAAGGGTCACATGGCGCCGTTTGTTTCTTGGTCGAAGCACTCTGATCAGAGCCTGCTTACAAGCGAAGCTCACAGCTGTGTCCTGCATTGGTTCAAATACACAATGGTTACCTGATGAGAACCTGTATGCTGTCTTTAACTTTCAGTAACTCATGTAACAGTTCCTATTCTAACTGTGCGATATAATTATGCCAAGTAATTTACTGATCCTCAAAATCCTGATTATAAATATCCTTATACAGTCTTGCATGAGCAAACTATCAATACAATGGTAATTAGAATGTTACAATGGAAACAGCCATGCTTCACAGAAATGGTAAATTTGTTTATTCCCAAAGTTTGGCAAATCTCAAGACCATTTGGCAGCGTAGGCAATTTTATATCTATTCACATGCTTTCATAAATGTGAATTATATCATGTTTCCAGTGATCAGCAGAAGTACTATACTTACTGGGCACAGTAACATTTGCATGTAGATTTTGGAGGCTACATTGATGTAATCCAGTTCACAGGTGCAGTATGCATGGATGATGTCCACCAAGGCATTTACTGTTGCTTCCACATGAGTGAGGCCTTAGATGGATGACAAGAAAACAAATTCACATCGTTTTCATCTAGATATAAAGAAATCAGATACTTTCACATGGTATACATTATGTGTAAATGCTCTACATAACATTTAAATGTAAGCTGATGACCAATCATGTCACATTACTTATAATTTAGACACATTTTTCACATGCAGTCATGTAATTACCTGGCAGGCAGGCAGGAGCGAGAAAAGCGTTCTTTGGTTTCAGGGCATGGAGCTTCCAGAAATTATTC
This sequence comes from Spondyliosoma cantharus, assembly GCA_900302685.1. Classification (NCBI taxonomy): domain Eukaryota; kingdom Metazoa; phylum Chordata; class Actinopteri; order Spariformes; family Sparidae; genus Spondyliosoma; species Spondyliosoma cantharus. The sequence continues at coordinate 5,133 of OMLP01032863.1, read as the reverse complement.
AACAGCTGAGTGATGAAATTACAGCTTTCACCATCCACGTGTTTTTGCCCGTCCTCTGGCATTTCTTGGTTAGGAAGAGAAGAACATGAAGTATTAATTGAAAAATTGGAGATTGCTCTTAAGTCACTTAGAAACAACAACAACAGTTGTTTCGAAGAATATATTTTGAAATGTCTGTTAACAAGTGGGTAACGATATAAATTATGTACATACAAACTGATATTCAACATTTGTCACCAGATTGGGCTAGCCTCTTACCAGAGTCATGGTGTAACGACTTTGTTTCTGTGAAATGCACCAAGTTGTTGGGTCTCATGATTGCAATGGAGCGGGCAGTGATCACGAGCCTCTGAAAAACATCAGGGTCGAGCTCCCTCCCCTCACGGCTGCAGCTATTCAGACACTGCACTGCGTTACTCAGCAAGGACTGATCCTGATGACACATAAATGTTGCATTAGTTCTTCATAAGTGATGTATAGGATGAACACAACATTTTACACCTAAAAAAGAAGGTTGTAGTTTCTGAACAAACTTTATTTACACATTTCATGATTGATAGGTGACGGACAAGAACACTTTTTCTGCACTGCCAGCTCCACAATATTCCCATAAATTGCCAAACAATCATGTTGGCTTACTTCCTTCATAAAAGATTAAAAAGTCAAACATGTATGCCACTGTGATCTCGTTCTCCACTTTCCCTGACTTATTAAATGTCCCTTACTGGCTTAAAAGTATTACATGTACTGGATGACTGAACACCATTATCAACATGATACCAAATGTAACATTTAATCCTTCACTTAAAGTAATTTGCACTTATTTTGCTGGACCCATCAAACACGACATGCATGGAGAATGTTCTCACTTTAGTCTGGTCTGTTTTGTTTTTTTACCTTATGGTTGTGGTAGGCAGTTCGACTGGTGTGCAGGCTGGCCAGAAGTCCTTTGGTTTGCTGTTGCACACCAGCAGGGGTGGGCATGGACAGGAGTAGAGTTGCCAACTCCAGCGCTGCAGCCTTATTCTTCTCCTACACAGAGTTAAAAGACATGAGGTCAACAATGTTCCCTAAAGGGAAGCAAGTTTAACACAGGGTTTTTCATTCAAATATGCTATTAAATCTTCATCTGTTTACCTTTTCACTGGAGGAACCTACTGCAAAGCAGCTTTCCAAAGCCTCAAGGGAGCTGACCACCAACCTGAAATTGAGAAAGAAGATCAACAGTGCTTCTACTGCAGCTTTCTCCTTAAATCAACCAAACAAAGAGCAAATCTTAACCTTTTGCAGTCTTTGCTGATCTAAATGCCAAAACAACACTGAATGCAAGAATAGGAAAAAATGTTGCTGTTGTACAAGTGTGGCAATGATGCATGGCATGTTCACAGTCTCAAGCATGGACACACAAACTTGCACACGTACACAAAACCATACAAACAAGCAGAGAAAGGGCAGTTACTAACCGGTCCAAGGTTGATAAGGACTCAGTTTCACAACTTTTTATTGTATTTTTGGGAGCAAAAGAAAAAGAACAAAAACAAAGTGTGAGGATCACAGAAAGAAACAAGTGAAATTAAATGATTCAGTTGAACATAAGAGAAGCATGCAAGAAAAGATGACATCACGATAGCCATGCACTAAATACTCTAGAGAGAACCCAACCCCCATTGTTAGAACTTCGAGATTGACCTCTACAACTCCTGCTGTATAGCTGGACTCATGAAGGATAAAGACATGGCAGTAGTGTGTGATATGGATAAAATGTGTTACATCTAGCCACAATATGAATAAATAATTCAACACAACTTCTATTAATATCATATCATTATTTAACTGGAAAAGAAAATAATTGAAAGATAAAAAAAAAAAGGAAACAGGGATGTTGGCTAAAGGTATTACACGGTATTAAAAGGATAGAAGTAGCCATTTGAAAGTTAAAGAAATGGTTACACTATCTCATCAGATCATGAGTGTGGTTAATTTAACTACAGAGGATTGAGAAGTATAAATGCCAACAACTTGTGTTGACCTTCTGAAGCCTTAAGTGGAAAGCCCATACCTCTCCAGCACACTGCCACTAGTGGTGGTAGGGGTGGCTATGTCTCCATCAGAGGTGCCGTTGCCCTGGTTCAGGTTGGGACTGCAGACATTGTTAACTGACGCAGAGGAGAAGTCCTCTGGGGGATCCTCAGGCCAGCCAAACTGCTCCTTGGTTTTTCCATAGATCTTGATTGAATCAAGCATGGTGACTCCAGCTGGGTCAACAGACGCTCCAACTTTAAAATGAAAAGAAGGATAAAACAGTGTGCTTTAGTGTGACCCATTTAGTTAAATCCTTACATCAAAAAACTACAACAATGACTAGATAGATTTCTGAAGTAATGGGTAATCCACACGATTGGCTATTACTAGCAGTGACAAAATATCCACTCCTTAACACTAAGGTATAATCATCTCTTGCTCTTACTAAATATAGACAGCTTCTTGTCAGCCTGCAGTGCCTCCTCTCGGGTGAAGGGAAAATCAAACCAGCGGGCTCTTGTCAGGTTTATCTGCATGGTGCGTCCGAAGACCTCCACATAGGAGGGAGCCCTCTCAATGGCCTGAGTGCCCACCTGCACTCGCATGCCCGTCATCACCATTGAACTGTTGTTGTTGACTGCCTCCACTGTGAATCCCCCAGGCTAGAAGGAAACAACCAGATTCATTTTAGCCTATACTCCGCATAAAACATGCTAGGCTGACACTAACAATACATTACAGAAGTCATTTACACCTTTTCCAACAGAGAATGATGTCAAAATGTCCCTACCTTTGTGTTGGCGACATACATCCCAGTAGAGTTGAGCCTGTGTTTGATCTGCTGTCCATTGTAGACCTGCAGCAAGTCATTGCCCCCAAACTCCACCTCCGTCAGCTGCTGGTTGTGCTCAAAGAAGTCCACTGGGAATGTCACCTGACTGGAAGTTCGGGTGGCTAAACAGTAAAATCATTACATTAAAATCTGACACTTTCACCCAAGATACAGCCTAAGCAGTTTCTGGCAAGCCCTTACTTTTCTGTTTCTGATTGTATCAATTGGTCTACTGTGTACAGAGAATCATACTGAGAAAGTATGTTTACAGAAATTTCAATAAGAATTGTGAATAAACAGCCACTTGAGATTGATAGGGAAAAAAACTTAAGCCAAAAATGTCAGGCATACTTAAATACATACATACTTAAATTACACCATTAATTATTATACTTAATTGGCCTCAAACTCACTAGTAGCTGCTGCTTTGCGCTTGCGGACAGGCTTCATGATACTGATGCCACAGCTGGGCTGCAGAGAGGGCTGGAGCCAGTATGAGGTGTTGTCAACATTGGCCATGTAGATTCGCAGGCTTCCGTCCTCACAGAGAAGAATCATGGTTGTACGCTGTTGTTCATTACTGGCAGTGTGTCGGATTGCTACCATATCTTGAATCTGGGGAACAGAAAATGAATGAATGGTAACCTTAAGAGTTTTACATATGTGAACTAAGGAACAAGATGGCAACCTCAGTTCTATTCACTATGTTCTAATATCCTAGGTACTGTTTCCTGTCCTTGCAGAATGTGGTTCTTACCTTTGCTTTGGCTGGCAGAGTTTTAATCTCTTGGATGAGGAAGGTGTCAGGCTTGACCATGATGACAAGTGGTATGCCTGTTGTCTGCTGCACGCAGCACACCAGGCCTGGGTGGTTCATGACCTCAGACCATTGGCACAGAGCAGGCGACATCTTACTGCTGCTGCCATTGGAGCTAAAGAGTGCAGGAGGACAAGAAAAAGAGATGGAGACATAAGTCAGCTCTTCCAGTTACTCATTACATTACTCAGATCCAGTGCAGGCAAGTGAAGAGACCATATGTGGTGTGGTAGAAGTGTTACCCTTTGACGTTGATGGGGAACAGCCTCTGCACTTCTGTGGTGCTGCGGCTCACTGTGGCAGCGAAGGACTTCCCCTGGCTGTAGCTGAAGAAAAGCATCTGAAGCACATGGGAGTAATAGACCGACACACCACCACCGGCTACCTGCCCATTGCTATCCTGGAGTCACACAGAAAGATTTCACTTCAATATTGCTGTCTACCATTCAGCATTTTCAAGACACATCAAATGATTGAAGTGATCACACGTGACACCATTCTGTGGGTATAATTTAATTACCTAGATGTACATCCTGCTTACCTTCAAGTCTTCATGGGTTATTTCCAACACATTTGTGACATAGAAAGGGCCATGTTGGGCACTGCTTGATTCATCCATGAGCTGGGTGTACATGTAACCTGCTGAAGACATGATGGCGATAACACTCTTCCCCTCTTCATTGAAAAGGAAAGTTGCATCACGGATCTTGGAACTTGGGAGCAGGAAGTAATACATGGGACTCAGGGCATCCACAGACAAGTCATAGATCTATTTAGCAAAGAAGAAAAAAGACAAGATACAGAGGTTTTTTTGTCAACATGCAAAAAGCAGCGACTGTTGTCCCAAGTCAATAGATAAGATTTTAATCAAATCACTAATAATCGGTCAACACTAACTTACAGTGGGTACGGAAAGTATTCACACCCCTTCACATTTTCCACATTTTATTTTTTTACACTCATTTCAAAAGGGATTAAATTATTTATTTTTTCTCATCAATCTACGCACAATACCCCATAATGATGAAGTGGAAAAAGATCTTTCCAATATTTTGTTAATTAAAAAAATAAATAAAACACTGAAATCTCACATATACATAAGTATTCACACTCTTTGCTATGGCCCTCAAAACTGAGATTAAATGCATCCTGTTTCCACTGATTGACCTTGATATGTTCCTACAACTTGAATGGAGTGCACCTGTGGCAAATTCAGTTGATTGGACATACTTGGGAGAAGCACACACTTTTCTATATAAGGCCCCACAGCTCACAGTGCATGGCAGAGCAAAAACCAAGCCATGAAGTCCAAGGAATTGTCTGTAGAGCTCCGAGACAGGATTGTGTTGCGGCACAGAGCTGGGCAAGGGTACAAAAAAAATTTCTGATTCATTGAAGGTTCCAAAGAGCACAGTAGCCTCCATCATTCAGAAATGGAAGAAGTTCAAAACCCCCGTCACTC
>OMLP01032862.1:0-12588 GCA_900302685.1 Spondyliosoma cantharus | reverse complement strand
TCCATCTCATGCATCCAAATACTCCACTGCTTGGCTAGCCAGTAAAGGCCTAAAAGAAGAAAAAATAATGACATGGCCCCCTTGCTCACCTGACCTAAACCCAATTGAGAACCTGTGGGCCCTTATTAAACGAGACCTTTACAGGGAAGGAAAGCAGTACACCTCTCTGAACAGTGTCTGGGAGGCGTTGGTTGCTACGGCACAAAAAGTTGATCGTCAACAGATCAAGAAACTGACGGACTCCATGGATGGTCGGCTTTTGAGTGTTATTGAAAAGAAGGGTGGCTATATTGGCCACTGATGTTCTGTTGTTAAAATTTTAGAAGTATATTTGTACATTAGGAGTTGTTTTATTATTATATTACTTAAACAAATGAAAATGAATAGGTGAGTTGAGATAAGTTTGATTTTCATTGGGCTGCATAATAATTGTGCACACTAATAATTGTGCACACACAGATATATATTTTTTGTATTTTTATGATCGGCAACAACTCACTTTTACTTTTTAAAATATCTACGTTTGAGATGTATTAACATTTTGCATTGATCAGCAGCACTCTTGTGGTTCAGTAATTGAATAAATCCCCAAAAATACAACTTGCCTAATAACTCTGCACGCAGTGTAACTGTGATATTTCCCACAGAACTTGAAGGTGCCACTTGGAGCTGTTGAGATTTGAGCCCGTGTTGAAACGGGAGAGCTGAGAGGAGTGGAGACACCTGCTGTCATCTAAAACAGTCAGAGCTGCGGCACATCACCCCTGAAACCTCCAGCCTCAGGAGATTCTTTCATCTCGGGACACTCTTCGGTAAGCCCTGCCTGTAATTACATTTTCTGCCTTTTATGGCCCATGAAAGATGCCGAACTTCAATGTTGATTTGTCAACAATCCTGGATGTCCAAAGGATCAGCATCGGAACTTGTTTTTCTTCTGAAATTGCTTGATATATGCCGCTCTCCTGACTTTGGTTTACGTTTGGAAATAGATCAAAATGGACCTTTACTAGGAGTCCCATTGATTGGCGATTAGCCTATTGTTTCTTTTTATTATAACAAATTGTAATCGTTCTAATGAGGCTTTTCTGTTTCAGCACTGAAGAAGAGGAAAGGACAGTATGTTTCCTCTGTGTATTTTGGTGATGGTGCTGTGTCTTCAGTTCGGAGGGCTCTTCAATGGTGACTCATGTTTCATATACGTTCTGCCCAGGAGACATTTTAGTATGATATGATTTGATGAAATTAGATAGGAAGGTTTTAACTTCAGATTATGATTTCCCCTTGCCCCTGACGTGGTTGACTGGCTAGTACCTCCACCTAGTGGATAATCAGACAAATCAATCATTGTATCCTCTAAAATCATTAGAAGCCAATCTGACCTACAAGTGCCAAATGTTGAAAAATTGTAGTACTGAACCACTTTTAACAAAATAATGATTGAAAAACTATTTAAATTTCAGTAAAAGTTGCAATACTAGTATCCTCACTTTTCCCACCCCCCTGCTCCTTAAACTCCACTTATTTCTCTGCATTATTTTTCTGTCATGTACTGCTTACACGTGTTTACATTGCACTTCTCCTCCTCCAGCCATTCATGTGGTGGAGATAGTGACCCTTCAGGTGGAGTTTGGGGAACCAGCCATCTTGCCCTGTAATGGCTCAGCCTACCTTGAGGAGAAAGGGACTGTCCAGTGGGAGGCCATGGGGGAGGATGTGGCAATTTTGCGAGGAGGAGAACTAAGAGAGGGGGACAAATTTATGGTTAGTGCTTTTTGTCCATAATTCACAGTATAAAATCTACAGTAGTTTAATCAAGTCTGCTTTACTGTAGTGGAGTGTGGATTATTCACTTTTTAAATCATGTTTGAGCTACACTTTAACTGGCTCCTACCCTAACCCCAACCCTTCCCAAACAAGATGGAAAAATTGAGACCTGATTTTGATTTGATTTCACTTTACTGTCAGACACTACAAACAAATAATACAACATATAGACATTACCAATAAGACGCGGAAGTGCAAGCAATGTGCTTTACAGTGCCATGATTCCTTCCAGGGCCGAATCCAGTTGCCCTCAGAAGAGAAGGTCAGGGAAGGAGACTGGTCCGTGGTCCTCCAGAGCACGATGCTCAGCGACTCAGACATGTATGAGTGCATTTTGGAAGGAAGAAAAACCCTATCAACAGTATGGCTTACAGTGACGGGTGAGTGGGAGGCAGAGAAAGGTGGTTCTCAGGTGATGTCGTTTGTAAGACTAAATACACACTTCACTGTTTGCTAAGACTCTGTTAGGTAGTTACAAAAAGACTAGATTAGAAATAAAATGAGTGGGTTCCAGAGGTCGCGTTAACAGAATGTTTTCCAACATTGACTGATTTTTTATTTTTTTTTTTACCAGTGAGGGAAAACTCTGAAGGCTGTGCGTCATTTTGATGGATTAGAACACTGAAGGCAATCTAACATTAGTAATACACGGCACACTGTCAATAACCACATGTAGACCACAATCCGGGTGCTGTCAGCACATTGAAGGGCTACCGATTGGAGGCCTTAAAGCACATCTGTGACAGAGGGAGTTCAGGCAAGCCCCTGGTAAAGAAAGGAGCTCATGCTGTCGGGTTTCCTCGAATTGTCGTGGGTGCTTGCAGGATTAACTGCAAAACTCTGGCTGAAGTGGCGCTGGTTATTCCAGCCTCCACTGTGGCAGCAGAGTAAGCGTTTTGAACAAAATCAAAACGCCTACGAGAAGTCTTCTGTCCTAGGCAAAGACACAAAACCTATGGGTGTCGCAGACATTATACGAGAGATGGACCCTTTAATTGTGAGTTTAGCTATATTTTAAGTCTGAGGCTTTAATTGTGTATAACTGGAGTACAGTGCTTAATCTTTCCAGTGCACTGTGAAAGTAAGCCTGGTCAGATGTGAACATGATTAATCATTTTCTTCATGTGACTACGAGGAACTTTCAGTTTTTTCTGATTCTAGCTGCTCCTTTTGAAAAAAGCAGTACAACACCAGCGCCTGCTTTTGTAAAGATCTTTGCTAGCGCGTGCCGGCGGCGCATGCATTTGCTTTGGCAGCGCGCGACAGAGAGACCGCAGGATGGATCACGATGAGGTTGTGATCTTATATGTGATATATGTGATCGGACCCGAGCACAGATAACTGAATAAAAATAGAAGTCTTTTCGCTGATGGTCTCGTTTGCTGTTAGAGGTCATTTATAATCATCAGTGGAATCACAAGACTGTTTCATAAACACTTAAAATAGTGGACCCCTCACTGAATCTCCATGCGCTGACTTTAGGGTTCAGCATACTTCAAATAAACTAGCTCTTCCGCGATGGCGACAAATTTAAGATAAGAAGCAAACCCTTTATGTATGTCTTTATCATACACGGCTAATATTATTAAAGTTAGTGGTGTGAGGTAATGACAAAAGAGCAGCAAGTAGAACCAAACTATTACGTGTGAATGATATGGGGTGAATTTTATTGTACAAGGAGCTGTTTTTTGGCACCAGCTTGACACCAAGTGTCATGGTTCTGTCTTGTTGTGTCTTGTGTTTTGATTCTCTGCCCTCTTGTGGCTCTTCTGTCTTTTGAGTGTCTCCTCTGTGTTCTTCCCTCTGTTTTCCCCTTCCTTCTTGTTGCATGTTTGTCTCCCTCCGTCTGTCAGCCAGACTCCTCTGTGCTTTCCCTTCCTTATCTCACCTGTCCTCTTCCCTCCCCTCTCACCTCACCTGTTCCTCGTCTTGTCATCAGTGTGTCCGTGTATATAGTCTTTGTCTTCCCTGCGCTCTTTGTCAGTTTGTTTTGTGTGATGTCCCTCGCGAAGTTCCCTGTGTTTTGCATTTTGATTTGAACTTTGCTTTTGGTTGTACTTTGCTTTAGCCTTAGTTGCTACTTTGTTTAGTCCCTTGGCTATTTTGGTTTTCTCGTTTGTTCCCCTGGTTTTTGTATATTTCACCTTTTTTGAAATAAAAGCTCGCCTTTTTTATCCCCATTTCTTGCCTCCTGTGTTTGATCTGTATTTGGGTCTTAAATTATAACCTCACCCTGACAACTAAGTGTTCCAGGCAACATGTATCGGCATGCTCTTCCACAGTGGAAGGATCTTTTTTCCAAAACAATGCATTATTTCCCAAGGATCAAATGAATTAATTCCTCTGGAGGTTCAATAGTTGACAGGTTGGCAAAGTGACTTTGACAACCACTGTCTCAGGACACTGGTACAGATTTATTACACTATATTTTAGGCCCATCAGAATAAATAAGACCGGCTTAATCTCTTTTTCTCCTTTCTTCTTCTGCTCTTTCTTGCCCCCCCAAGCACCCCAAGTTGAGCGCTCCCTCGTGGTGCCTGTGGGTGACGAGGTGATTCTAGCATGCTACATTAAGATTTCCAGAAGCGAGTCCCAGAATGAACTGCAAGTCTGGTGGACCAAGGATGGCAACCCTATAATCACAGGACAAACCAAGGTACTGTATACTGCAGCATTCTGTAGGTGCACTCTCATTTTTTGAGTATATTGTGTCTTTTGTCTGATAAAAAAACATTACTTGTATGATGATTCTGTGATTGTATGATTCTACAGACATTGTCAGGCGTTCACATGTGAAAACAGCTTCATCCAGTTGCATGAAAATAGGCTTCGAAATGCTGATCCTTATTCTACTGCCGCTGTGCATGCACACTTGCAATCTATCTATCGTCTGAATCTGTCTGTAGTGTGGCAATCATAAAATTGTAGAATATAGACTACACACAGCATAGCGGACCTCAGATTCTCACAGTTATGACTTTACACACATGAAAGGATACATTGACGCAGTTATTTTTGAATTTTCACTTTGAACATGTGTTAAAAGTCATCTCTTTACACTTTACAGGGTTTGGTCACTGATGATGCGGCGTTTCATCCTGAGGATTCATTGCGACATGATATCTTATGTGATGCTAAAGAAAAATGTAATCTTCATATGAGCCCAACATTAATGAGTGACAATGGAGAATACCACTGTTTGTATAAAGCCAGGTAAGTTCTATCTACAGAAATATTTTTTTTATGTTGCCACTAAACTCATGGTCGGGGGCCTTCAACTGCAAAAAGTTTGATTAGTTCCTTTTTTTATTTTTTATATAAGTTATATCTCTGGAACCTTAAAAAATGACAATACAATTAAATGTATTTATAGAATTTCACTTTCTGCTACTCCAGCAGTTTAGCAGACACATTTTCATGTTTCAGGGGGTGGGAAGGAAATCATCATGTTGTTAAAGTTGGTTTGTTGTTAAATACAGGCTAACCTAACACAGGGCTAACAAGGCTGATGTGAGACAGGTGTGTGTGCGTTGTCTGGTTGTTTTTTGTTTCTGTGTAGCATACAGCAGTAACAGGTCATCAATATGCATTTTTCTGAGCTGCTGTCACAGCTGGAGCCTTACAGAACGTTATTAATAAACCCACATCATTATCATTAAAGCTATTGCTATAGTATGTTCTCGGTCTGTGCAGCTTGTAATTCTTGATTTAAAAAAAAAAAAAAAAAAAAAAAAGCCAATTTCTTAAACAGGGCAACAATCATTTAAAATTTGGGACCTTTCTACATTTGTCCTGTTGTCATTGTGGTCAACTGGACTTTATTTTCATTTTAATTATAGAAAGAATGAGATTTTCTTATGTAAGCGCACACACAGAAAATCACTCCAAATGCAGTAATAAAATGGTCTTTCTACTGCTACTACTTGTAATAGGTACTAACCATTATCAATTATATTTTCAGATATTCTGATGATCCGAGACCTGGAATTCCAGAGAGTATTACATTGACTGTGCTGGATGCAAATCCTACAGATAACGGTGATCTTCATTCTTATACTTAATATATTTTCATCAGTGGACTTGTTTGAGAAAATGTTGTACCATCAGCTGGTTCTTCGGGTGGAAATCTTATATGAGCTTCTGTAGCCTCAGTCCGGATGTTCTGGCTGCTCGCATCGGATTTGTCAAATCCAGGGTGACAGAAGTGCAGAGTCCTGTTGCTGCTAGCAGAGAGGTAACCCAAAACAGCGAAAGGTCAGGCTGAAATGAATCATCATCTCTGCGACTCTGCAGCGTGATTGTTTGTAAGGCGAGATGATGGATGTCTCTTTCGCATGCTGTTGGAAAGCCGTGTTACCAGCGTACTTAATGACTGAAGCCTACGTCCTTACCACAGCAACCCATGCAGATAGGTTCATGTTGGCCTGGTTAATAAAGCAATAGCAATATGTATTGCCAATAGACACGTCATTGATGGCAATAAGAAAATAGTTGGCGTGAAGCGTCACTATGGATCCCACTGCACCATCCCTACGCCTGTAAACTATTAACATATGCAGTAGCTCTGGTCACCTATCCTTCAGAGGTGCTCACAGTGTCTCAGGGCTCATAAGATGGCGCCACCGCTGCCCCCTGCCTGCCACGCCGCTACTTCGCCCCTCGGCCTGTTTGCTGTACCTGCGAGCCGAGAGACTGCATTTACGACAGCCAAAGTGGTTTGGGTTTTTACTGGGGTAGCTTTGACTCTCGGTCCACAGTGTCATCTCCACCACCGCCTGTTTGTCTTTAGAAACCAAACACGAGTACAGTACAACCCATTAACACCAGAGTGAGAAAACGAGTACTACCAGAGAGGAAATTGTGAAACAAAAAGGACACGTCAGCTCGCTGGTATGACATATTTTTACTTATGTAATTCTATTTGTGTTTTTCATTGTCGTGTTAACATAATTATAACCTGTATGTGCCGAAAAAGTGGTTGTCTTTAGAAATAGGACAGGCTATTAAAAATGATCAATAGTTGTCAAGATCGACTGATATGAAACTTCACTGTTGTGATAGACTTTTCAGCAATATCACCCAGGCCTATGTTGTCCGGACACAAAATTCTAATCTGATCACACACAGATAATGGTGCGGACTCACCACCTTGTAGTTTGAACACAGCCTAACTGTTACGTATTCAAAAGATGACACACCTGCTGTTCTGTTTTATACCACAGTGCATGTTATATGTCAATGAATGAGTCATTTGGTGTTAATTAGCATTTTGGTCACTTCATACAGTTTTACCTCCTGATGAGACAACCACTGAATGTCCACTTGATCCTATACCTGTTCACCTGGAAGATCCGACACAACCAATAAAAGGTGAGTCTTGGGAAATGGGACTACTAATACTGAAAGGATTTCCATGAAACTTGGTGCTCTCTGAAGAATAGACACCATTAACTTTGTGTGTGGATCTGGATAAAGGGAAAGATTCAGGAATGTTTTATCTCTTTATTTAAAGTCCACTTGAAACGAAAGGTGGATTGTTGTTCGCTGACACATATTTTCGTTTTTCTGTAAAAACTGTCCAGGGGAGGGATACTGATCAGGATTTAAAGTAGTCAAATGCGTTGGCTTCCAGTGAACACAGCTGATTAAGTGATAAGGGGGCATGCCAAAAACAACCATAACCCTAACCCTAACCTTGGCTGCACGATTAAACGAGACAGCTAAAATGGTCTAACAGGAGCTAATCACCTTGTTTGATTCCTTGTCGTCAAACTAGCTGCAGCTGATATCGGCGTTTGCATTCTGTCCCATCACCGGCAGTACACTAGGAGGTACAGTCAGTCACTGTTAGTGGTTACTTTAGCAACAATTTAAGCCACCAGGAAATTCAAGTCACCATGGGTTTAGGCAGAGCAGGCATCAAGTTTGATTTTGTTTTATTATGCTTGAGTGAATTAAAGGGGAGTGTTGGGCCCTGGCAAAGGTAAGATCCAAAATAACCTTAATAACACATGGATGAGAACGGATGAACCAACATAGTGGGGCTTAAATACAAACTAAACTAATGCGCGGATGATGTACAGACACTGGGAACAGGACACTGCTAACATGAGGGAAACGGAACACTAGGAACACAGTAGAAACACATAAACAATAGAAAGTGACAAGAGGATATAACTAAAACAGTTCTGTTTCAGCGCTTTGAGGTTTCATGGCCACCATACCTGTGACCTCACACGTCATTTCATGTTCTCTTTTTATTTCCTTTTTTTTTAAAATAGTAATGACAGAGTCACAGCCAATGGAAGCCTTCGAGGAGGTGGTGACGTCATTCCCAGATGAAGGTGAGCAGTTGTATGTTTCAAAGCAGGACATGAAGGAAAAATAGTTAAACTTTTCAGGGCTGGGAATACGCTTCACACAACTGCAAGGTTCTGTTAATTTTTCCTTGAAGCTTTGAGATGTTTACATTTATGATCAGATTCATGTCAAGTGTGAACATTTTTTTTTAGTAGTATATAGTTTTAACAAGTGCCTTTATTTGCCATGAGTCTTTTAACCTCTGACTCCATCCATCTGCCTCCCTCCTTCCCCAACCCCTCTTTCAAGGCATGGACGAGACATCTCTGCAGTGGGACACTCTCCCTTGGATTCGGATCGGACTAATCGCTGGAGTCTTGCTGGCCACAGCGATGGTCCTGTGTGTTCTGGGAGCTCTACGGAAAATCTGAATGATAAAGCAGGATCGATGGATTTCCACTTCTGCCATTCAGCTGACCTGCGTGCTTCAGAGGGTTTGAGCTAGATCTTGAGCTTGATGCACAGGGAAAAGCTTCTTTATTTGAATGAAGGGGTTTCTGTGGTTGGGCTCACCACAGTTGTTCTGGGGTTGAAACCAGGCAGTGAACTGGGAGTGTTAATAATACAAGCTTTTAGCAAGTACATATTTCAGAGGTCAGTTTGTTTCAGATTTTCTGTAACTGACCTACAGTATGAGGAAATATGCAGGCAATCTATACACCAGTCCTTGAGCGTGTTTGTCAGTGTGAAAACATTTGTGATGAGAAGGCAGGAGATCCAATCCAGAGAAACTTTAAACGGCTACTGAAGAATTTTGACAAGAAAGCTATACATGTCTCTGTGAATGGGATTAAGGACCTTAAACTGCTGGGTTTGCAAATGTGGCCAAGTTGCTTGTTTAATGCAACAGCAAATGAAACGATAGGGACACAAATATCACAATTATTAATTAATAGCTGCTATTTAAATAATATCCAGAGGTTATACAGGCTCATTTAGTATGTAAAATTCAGCATAATGTGCATTTCTACAGATTAAACATCACTTATACATAGTAACATACACTCACTAATCTGTAGATATAACAGAGTCAACAGCACACATCAAAAGTCACGGGGACTTTTTTTCTTCAGATAAGGTGATGATAGTCCCTGGCTATTTTAGAGTTTCTGGCAGTTGCCAGGTTAGCTGGGCTTATGTCTGATGATGGCCAATTGGGTTACAACCATGTACCGGGGCCATGTTCTACTCCTGAGAGGCTGTTTCTCTAAGTCTCTATTTGTTGTTTCATTTTTGTACTCCTAGGTCATGTTGTATTATGCGATTCAGACAAAATGTGACAGTTTGTCATTATTTTCAGCAGTTTCTTTAACATCATCACTTAAAATGTTAGATGAGAATTTTATCAGAATTGGCAACCGTGGATACATTTTACTACTATACTATATTGAGCGATCAGAGGAGCGATTGATGTGTATAACTGACTTCAATATGATCTCCCATGATTGCTGCTGAAGCACTGGTTCATGTTTGCTTGCTCACATTGGGCTCAAGTGTGTAAGGTCCATGGGTAGAAGACAGGACCCTGACTGATCCCTCTGGATAGGAATGAGGAACAGGTGCATACAGGGGAGAATGAAATTCAATACAGAAGTGACTGTGTGCCAAACTGTGCTCTATACGGCAGTCATATCAGACATATAACTCAACAGCAAATCAGTTCTCATTAACCCCTATGTGAGTACTGTCAGTATACTTCTGTCATACTTCCGATTAATTTTACTCAATTGACAGTAATTTTTTATGAGCTGACGTTTATGATAGTGTGATAGTGTGTCTGAGATTTGTAGTTATGTATGTCTATTTCTTATGCATTTCTCCAGAAGTAAAAAAAAAAAAAAAACAACAAAAAAAAACTTTTTCTTAAGAGAAACTACGCTTGGTGTCTGTATTTAAATTCAGTATATTTTTGTAACGTGTTTTGTACTGTCCATATGTACAATGTCATCCTGACATTAATTCCTGTGTAATTTACACACTCATCAACATCAACTGTTGAAGTCCTTCAAACAGAGGCCTACATGCCTTTGATTCCCAACAGTCAGTAGAACTGATGAGGCCTGTTGGAAGAGGCAAACAAACACTTTCCCTCTGACTTTAACTTCTATCTATAAACTGTCTCGAACAAGGACTTCTGTTCCAGACAGCAGTGTATAGTGTATTTGGATTTAACCTCAATGTGGAATCAATGGCGTGTCTAAAATGCAACCTTGGATGAACCCCTATGGATGCCATTGATGTATTACAGTACATGTATATTAATAGAATGTGTTCAAATATCCTGCTGCACAGCCTGGTATACGTGACATAGCTGAGTTGTATAAAGGCCACAGTGTTGGTGGGTTCAGTCCAAGAACATCCTTAGCCCTGGGCTAAGAGCTCACCCTGAGATAGCCCAACAACTTTTCACACACACATTGTTAACCCAGGGTTAATCTAAGCCCATATCAACTGTAAGATTAATTCGGCCCTTCTACTAGCCCTGGGTTCATCTCTGTTGACACTTGTCACTAATGTTAACCCTAACCATTTTAGTATGACTGTTTCTCAGATTGAGAAAATTGTCTTAACTTCACAACATTGCACTTTAGATAGTGTGCTTTTTTAAGATTTTAAGCAAATCTACTAAGTAAGGCCTTGTGTTCTGCTTCATTGGATTGCGAGTTTCACTTACAAATATGTTACCAAAGAAAGAAAAGAAGAATTTCTCCTGACTCTTTTGTCAGAAAAATCGCACAAAAAGTAACAGTGAGTTGATTTGAATTTGACCTGAATTCCGGAAGCTGAAACATCTTGCTAAAGCTGTGTTTAAAGAGATACGTTTCATCCATCCATCCATTTTTCTGCTGCTTATCTGGGGCTGGGTGGCAGCGACAGCAGGCTAAGCAAGGTAGTCCAGATGTCCCTCTACGGCATGAGGTAGTTGTGAAACGTTCTTTCCTCGTGTGTCGTAATGTTCTTATAAAGTTGGATTGTTTGCCGTTCATCTGTGTTCTTGCAATGATGCTATACTTCCAGTAGAGGGAGTGATTTTATATTGAATGACTCCACCATGATGTGAGACATCCTTATTATAAAGGAAATGTTACCATATTTATCATACTAATTGCCTGACAACCTTCATCATAAATCAAAGCAGCTTGAAAAAGATTCAATCAAATCATAAACTGTTCCCAACTGCTAAACTAATGACATTACCGTCATCCTCAGCTGTGTCTTTATTCCTGATTAGAAATTATTATCATGCAATACTTCCTTTGCAAGAACAAACTTTGGGTTGCCAGGTTGTGAGAAATTAAGACATAATGCAGTTAGTAATATTTGTTAATCCAGTAACAGTCTCGAGAGCCCCCAACCAGTCAAGGCAGATGGCCCTCCACCACTGAGTCTGGTTCTGCTCCGGGTTTCTGCCTGTTAAAAGCCAAGCCGCTGGCTTCCTGTGTGTCAAAAGATAGATTTTAAAATCTTATTGACCTTTAAAGCACTGAATGGTCTCAGAACGCATTTTTAATTTGTAACTTTTTATCTTTTGGTTTTGTTTTTTATTGTCTTGCAATTCAAACATTTTCTAAATGTCTTATTTTAATGCATTTCTATGTCTCTGTAAAGCACAGCAATTGCCTTGTGTCTGAATGGTGCAATCAAAAAAAAAATATTGCACCACTGAGGTTCATATTTAAATTTTTGGTGTCTATTGTAAAATGTTCACATGCTTTAATATTCAAAAACGCATTTTTTTTTCTCATACGCATAAAGGCTTCATTTTAGTCCTTTAAGGCCCCCCTCCTGAAAAGCCGAGTCTGCTCTGATTGGTCAGCGTTCATAGGCCTGAGCCAGTGCCATGGAGAGAAAGAGTTGCGACACTCTCTGATGTCGCCGCCGGGGCAGTCACGTGGTTCATGTAAGCCCCAATACATACGCTGGCTGTCATGTTCTTCTATGGGACAGACAGCAGCGATTTCGTTATTGAACGGTAAATATTAAAAAACACACTCACCCAAGTACTTTTTCAGCTGTTATTGCATTTTTGTTAATGTCAGTTTTGCATTTGAAGAGCTAGGGTGACAACTAAAAGCTGTGTATTACTTAGATAAGCTGGGAAAAGCTTAGTGTTCATGTTTAACTTTTCTTTTCCATATCATCCATCTGATGATAGACGTCTCATGATTTTCATTCTAGTGCAGCTGTGCTGTATTATTGATTCCCGTGATTTTGCTTATAAATTCCGATTCAGCCATTAGCTTACCTTCGTGGTACTGAGGTCTGCCGTGGTCCGTTCAGCATTCGCCTAGCAGCTAGCTCACTTCTTCTGATGAAAGTGGCCCCCAGGACCACAACGTGAAACATGATCATGTTAAGACTAAGAATATCATTTTAAGATTAAGCCATACACATTATCAAAAC
>OMLP01032860.1:3194-25719 GCA_900302685.1 Spondyliosoma cantharus | reverse complement strand
GGGTGCAATGAAACTGTGGGTGCTAACCTAAACTATGTAACATGAACCAAGGCTTACTAAACATAATCACAACCCAAACAAAACCTAAATGGAGTGCCCAAAAGGCACCAGCCTTCCAGGAAGGAGAGAGAGAGAGCGCCATCTTGGGATCACCTGGCTTATAAAGGCTCTAAACAGGTGACAGCAATCCCTTAAGGAGGTGGGCGGGGCCAGACCATCAGGAAGAATCTGAAAAGAGGAACACAGGCAGGGAAGAGGGAAACGGGACAACACAGATACTTGCCTAAGGACTAGGCCGGTCACAGGTGGAAGAATAAAAGTAAAAAGTTGGAGAGTGAGTAATTTGTAATACTTACCATTATCTTTATTTATTCAGATGACTACGTTTTTCATGAAAGGCATGACATTGCTGAAAGGCTAACTTGTCTAAATACTAAAGAAGAATGTAAGAGGTTTTTAAACTCATCTACTAAC
Organism: Spondyliosoma cantharus; assembly: GCA_900302685.1. Lineage (NCBI taxonomy): Eukaryota > Metazoa > Chordata > Actinopteri > Spariformes > Sparidae > Spondyliosoma > Spondyliosoma cantharus. Next base: position 25,245 of record OMLP01032860.1, on the reverse strand, counting down.
TAAAATTAAATGAAAATGGTTCAAACTGTTATATGTTATTTCCTACAGTTTTACTACTCTGGATACTACTACTACTAATACTACTACACCAGATTTTGCATCAAATACACTCAAACTAACATACTGGTAAATCTGGTAAAGATGTTTAGGAGGGTCTAAACCCACCGTAACCCGGACCCTCTTGCAATCTCCCATGCAAATATGTTTCCTGTTGCATGTTAAAATGTTATGACTTCAGGACTAAATGTTGTGTATAAACTCAATTAATCTCATTACAATGTCTAAAAGGTCTCATATTATACTGTTTTTCATCAATTTCACACAACTGTCAAAGGTCCAACAACACTATATTCGATATGCATTGCCCCAAACCTATCCGTGGTCCTGAATTTCAGCTGTCTAAAAGTTGCTCAAATGAGCTCTGCTGAGAAGCTGTTTCTGTGTCTGCACCTTTAAATGCTAATGAGCTCCGTCTGTCCGTCCTACTTTTGGAGCCTTGCCCAATGGCCTTACCTGCGACACACCCCTCTCACGGAGAGATGCCACTTGCGCTAGCCGGTAGCATGTGCTAATGTTTACGGTGGATGTATCCCTATGGCTCGTGGAGATGCTTTCGTTCAACCGTACCAGTTTGACCCAGAATCGGACCCAGAAGGAGAGCTCTTGAAGAAACACAGACTCTGCGGCTGCAGCAGGATGTTTCAGAATGGTTAGTGTGTCTGAATAATGTTAGTTTGTTTGTGTTGTTACAGTTACTACCATGTAGCTAATGCTAGCTCATGCTAACAGTAAAGGTAACTTATAGTTCTTGATATTATATTGAATTTACCCTGTTACAAAACAGCATGAACACGTCTTCTTCAAATTTGAGGCACTGTTCAGTTCTCCATCACAAACGGGAGTCTCCCAATTGGGGGACAATGAGAGATACAGAGCTAACACAGTGCCACCATTGCACTAATCATGAACTAATATCACGTTGCACGTCAAATTAAACAGCAGACATGTAAAAAACACATTTACTGATATTTACACATCTCAAATTGTTTCATTTACTATGACGCCACAATTATTCAAATAGACCATGTGGTTGCATTTCATTTTCATGTTTGTGAAATCTTCACCTTCTGTTTTTTGGATAGGTGCTCCCGTGGAAACTGTGCAACTATGTCCACAGAAGTTGAAAATATCTGCTGTTTGGAGATACCACAATCAGTTTGAGGCCTGGAGCTCTGGTCAGGCAGGACAGCAGCACCCTCACTCACATCACAAATTCCTTCCACATAAAGCACATTTCAGTCATAATAATATTGTGAATATAAGCTCATAGTTTCACATATGTTATTTTTCGGGGTTTGGTTAAATAGTGAAATATATTACAAAACGAGGTGCATTGGTTTAGTCTTAACTCTTTGGGGTCACGTGTTGATTCCCGAGTGTCAGATAAACAAATGGATAAGAAGTTAAAGCCATCAGGTGCCCAGTTCAGGAAGAAGGGGAAAGAAGAAGAGGAGAAACGAGCAGAAGATAAAGGTATGGAGCCATGTTATCTACTTTTCATGAGTGTGATCGTGCATGTAATGAAACTAAATGATGTTTATTAGTACAGGCTAACTCGTATGTTTGTTAGCCTCTTGCTATTCTGCTGGCTATAGATGATGACAGCATCCATTTTCAGTGACCAGCAAACATTAATTTCATCCTAATAATGTAACACAATGATGACTAGCTCACATATTGTTTGGTAAACGTCGCGTTAGGTCCTGTGCTTCTCAGTAAAGTGAATTATCAGTTCTGTAAGCTAATTCAAAAGATGTATATTGCACTGACTGCGGGGGGGCGCTGGAGGAGAGGTTCGCCCAGGGCTAGCACCGCCACTGCATACACGTAAATCATAGTAAACAATCGAAGATTAAGAATGAATGCAGGAGAAACTATTTTGTGGCAAACTGCACTTTTTTAGTTTTTGGTGAGTTTTACAGACTTCAGTGTGCAGCAGCAGGTCCTTACAGCCGGCTCTCAATGTGGGCCTGTGTTAAGTTTTGTGGTACAGATCAAAGCCTGAGCTGAAGAGATAAACAGGTGCAGGGGATAAACTGCTTCACAGAGACCTGAAGTAATGGATGAAACAGTTAAGGGCTGGGAACCAACAGGGCTGAGACCTGTGTTGACTTTTGTCTATGAGGGAACAAGATAGCTAATTAACAGCAGATGCTAAGAACAACAACTGTACACCTGTGACTTTATGCTATAGTCGTCTGGAGGAAAACGCAACATTTCAATCTGTATAATTTAAAGCTGCTTTAATCAGAAATGTACAGGCTATAAAGAGATTTATAGCATCTTACAGCTCATTGTTTTGTTTTTTACGACTCAACTTACTTACAGCTGTAGTAGGCAACTGCTTCCAACTGAACAAGCTCTGTTAAACCCACTGTACACTAACTGCTCAGGACTTCATGGCAGAGACAAGGTAGTGATTGTCTGGAGAATATAGTGAAGCATTTAGCAGCCTGAGAAACAGATAAAAGTGGGTGAATATTGGACTTTAATGCGCCTGGTGGCCAGAAATGCTACTCCAAATGAATGATAATCTTGGAGCTTGATGTGTAAATAAGCAATTGTCATATCATTTTTTAATTATTTAAGAAAGGTGAGTCTGATGTGCAGGATAAGAGTTTCTAAAGTTTGGGATTTATTGTAGAAAGTGAGATTTCCACATCTGAAAATGAAAATGCCCAATCCATGAGAAAACACACACAGCCTGTACTCACAAACAGTGCTGTCAACATAGGATATCCCTATGGTTGTGATGTCACAACTATACAGTCACCACCCTCAGCCACTTCCCAAGCATAGCCGCTGTTTTGCAAAACCATCGCCAGAGGCGCTGAAGAAACATGGTGGACAGATAAAGCAGTGGAGGCACAATCCCGTTCATTTTTATGGCCTGGTTCCAAAAATGTATCCACAGTTTTACAACTACTTCTTTCACAATGTAAGCTTATGGGAAAAGGTATTTTTTGGCCACAGTGCATCAGGTGACGTTGTAATCACACGATTTGGCCACTATGAAAGTTGTCTTCAAAGCTTGCCGCTCCTCCTGGGGACTTGGCAGTGTCTGTGTGGAACTGTGAGAGCTGACCAATCAGAGCAGACATGGCTTTTTCAGGAGGCGGGCCTTAAAGTGACAGGCACTAAAAAGAGAGCGGTCAGACAGAGGCTGAATAGAGGTGCTGCAGCAGTGGACAGTATGAGAAAAAGAACGTGTTTTTAGAACATTAAAGCATGCAAACATTTTGTAGTAGACACCTGAAATAAAAACCTGAAAATGTGTTTAATATGGGAGCTTTAAGCATGTTTAGATGACTGTATATTTGTAAACTTAATTAGACAAATCACCACCTTTGGCATCACTGTGACTGACTGTTCTACATGACAAGACAGTGGCTCGGATACTGATGGAAAAAAAAAATCTGCAGTATGTGTTGTAAAGGGAACTTTGTAATGATACACTACTCACAATGAGTATCATGGATGCTTTTATTTTGACATCCACAGCCCCACATGTTGCTCTGTCTTCATCTGTAAGTCAGGTCTGTTCATCGTTCATACAATGCAATGTAAAGAAGCTTATTCAGCGTAATTGTGGGCAGTGTGTAACACACACACACACACACACACACACGCACGCACTTACAGGGCAGGGGTGCAGGCGGTGCACACAGATGTGGGAACACGTGGTTTCTGCAGGCAGCCCTACGGGCGCACCACTTCCTCTCACGTTTGGATTCCTGCACTTTTTGTGTGTGTGTGAGAGAGAGTGTCTCCGGTTACTGCTGCGGGTACCACAGAGAGCTGAGCTGGACCGGGATACATCCTCACCTCTGCATCTCTCACAACTACCAGACAAAATAACCAGTTTAGATATCTCGCTCTTGCAGCAACAAAGTTCAGTGCCGCTTTTTTCTTCCTTTGCTGCAGCGTCTGAGGGGCGACCCTGAAGTTACCTGTGCTGTAGGAGATCCTCTCAGGAGTGAAGAGTCACGGATGGAGCTCTGATTTTTGTTACTTGTCACTACTCCACACAAAGATAACAGTGGATATCGGGGGGGGAAACTCGCACATCCGAGGTGCCGTGCGCTCGCAGGGAGCTTTTGGGCGCGTTGCCACTGCGATGCTGTGGATGTAACTTCAAACAGCAGCTTCTTCACCACGGTACAGTCCTGTAAGCCACAATGAAAGGTAGGCTCGTTAAGAGGAGAAACATCGCTGCTGATCATTTGATCTGCTTTCTGCACGCACAGCACCCCTCTCGTTCCTTCTTTGTCACGTTTTCTACCTCTTTCCCCCCCTCTCTCAGTCTGAGACGCGAGGAATGCGTGGGCTACAACTCGCGTCTGACATCTGGTTTCAATTAAGGGACTCTGTTTGGGAATCTTTTGCATCTGGTCGCTGCTGCACATCAAACACTAACCTACGCCAACAGAAATATGCGCAACAGGGTCAAAACAAAACAAAACAAAACACCGCATGAATGCTGCTGCACCAAGAGAGCAAGTTTTGAGCCAGTTTGTCCTTAAATATGAAATTATTTGTGCTTCTTTGTATTTTTATGTTGCTGCGGTTGCTGGTTCAGAAAAGTTTGCTTTGGCTTCAAGAAAAACCAAAAAAGCACAGAAGGGAAACACTGAGTCAGGCTCAAGTCCCGTACATGAACAGCTTTATTGTGGCAGGCTGTAACCCCCGATGGCCTGGCCGCCTGTCAACACGTTACATAAAATAAAAGAGGGCAAGAAGTGCAGGAGTCACGGTGGTCAGCGGGCAACAACTCATACTTTTAAATAAAGGATCGGGCAAAGTAAACAAATAAACACGAGTCTCCTGTGGTGAAATTAAAAACTGTGCGTGTCATCCATCCTCACCCACTTACAGAAACACTTGATGGGTCAGCAGCCTCTCGTTACACTGTGTAAACACTACTTGACTCCCGCCACCCTGTGGCCCATCTGAGAACACCGACACAGAGCTGTGCATTGTGGGCATGAATATCAACAGCCTCGTGCTCTCACAGTGGCTCTGTGATGGGGACTGGCATGTCGGCCACTTCCTGTGACTACTGTGAACTTACAGTGAGAGGCGAGGAGACATGAACACCATCATGTTGTTGTCTTTGGAGGAATTTCAGGAATGCTGTTGTTTGTTTTTGTCCATGTGATTTATTCGATGTTTTCCTTTAAAGAAGTCGGCAGCACTGTGGACGCCTCATGTTTAGACACAAACAATAAGAGAATACGATACCAAAATACAGAAAAAACATCTTGAGCTTGAACGTTACTTGAAAAAAATATATATCACAGAATACAAAGTGACATGTTTTTTTTTTCTGGAACTTAAAGGATAAGTTTGCTCAATTGTGAAGAGTTAGTCACATGCTGATGGAAAGTTCAAAGAAGTTTCGTACTCCATGGAACATTTCTGGAGTTTGAGGTAGGTGGGGACTTTTTTTTCAAATGTGAAAAAGCAATTGGAAAAAACATAAAACGCCTCCAACCAGCTCAACTACTGAAGCCTTGAGTTCCCAAAATGATTTGATATGACTGTATTTACACCGTGGACACATGGTTGTGCCCATGTACCCAAGGGGTACATGCTAACGCTCTTAACTCAGTGGCTACAGGGAACATTTTGGCTAAAATCGGGTATAAATTAGATTTTTTTTCTGGGTTTGGATTATGTCAGACAAGCCTTGTGGAGCCATTTTTTGTTGTTTTTTTTTTACATTTTAAAACAAGTCCCCATCTCCCTCAGTTGTTTAGAAGAACACTACAATGCTGTTTGGCTGTGAATGTTTTGTAGACTACAAAATGCTAGCGGCTTGTCTATCAGCATCAGGTTGAGAAGATCATGACTGGATTTTCATTTTTGGATCACTTTGTCCTTTAATCAGCTCATCCATGAAGGCCACCATGTTTTTTAAACTGTAGAAAAAGCAAAGTATTAATGATGGGCTTCTTTTGCATGAATACAGTTGATTGCTCTGGTCCATCAGGGGCCTTCTTATTCCCAGCTTGTCTGATTTTAATGGAGAACAAAATGCCATTACAAAGACAAATAATAACACGTTACATGTTGCAGGAAAACAAAATAATCGGTGGTAATTTTCATCAAAATAATGTGATCTGTCATCAATCCCAGTGAGCAGTTATTTAGTCAATTGCAGGCCAACAGATGTCAAATTAAAGGTCCAGTGCGTAGGATCTAGCGTTATCTAGTATCGAGGCTGCAGACTGTCACAGCCTCCACTACGGTGGCTGTTAAAAAACCCGAAAAAGTCCTCTCAGGAGCCAGTGTTTGGTTTGTCTATTGTGGGCTACTGTAGAAACATGGCATACTCCTTGGAAGAGGGCCCACTCCCTCTGTAAATAATAACGACTCATTCTAAGGTAACAAAAACACCACATTTCTTAGTTTCAGATGATTCTACACTCCTGGAAACATAATTATACTTCTGCTCCAAAATCCCCCTCAATCCTACACGCTGACCTTTAAAAATGAGCTAGATTTGGTCAGAAACTACAAATTTTGAGATTTCTAGCCACCAGTTATAACAATTGCCTTAATAGCTTTATTCCAATGTGAGGCAGGCGCTAATATTACTTTAAAATATAGTCATTAAAATGCTGTTTCTCTAAGAGTTATGTGTAATTTAATCTGAAAACAGTTCATTTTCACCCAAATCCAGCCTGGTTTTAACCTGGATGCCTTCTCATCGTTTGATCCCCAGCATTAGATCAGCACTTACTGGGGTCTGTTCATCTCATGTTGAGCGATCCCTCCTCAGTATCATGGCCCCGTACAGCAATATTCATCCCAACATCAGAATAACAATGAGTTTGACTCATCCGTCTACTTTTGAATCCACTCAGTTTTCAACCCCTTCGTGTAAAATGTGATGAACTCCATTTCCCCGAATGACTCTTTTGAAGCCAGACACACTTACGGTAAAAATACCATTGTGATGGGACACAATAATGTTGCTTGGAAACACAAACAGGAAAGAGTCTATCGGGGGTATTTGAAAGGCAAACTTTTCAAGTAAGATGTGGTTTTTAGATTGTTGGATCATTCTTGTCACCTCTTAAATCACCCTGCTCTCTGTCATGACTGTTTCAATGCCCAGAATAGTAATTTATGAGCATTCACAGACAATTCAGTTCAGGAAGAGGCATGCAATACACCACGAAAAACACAATCCACTTTCTTCCTTCACCTGTTTGCACTATAATTAGCTTTTTCTATGCTTCTCTGATGGACAGAGATCGCTCTCATCTTGCCACACCTCCCTGTTTTCTGGCATCATAGAAGAAGAGGTTTTCTGTTTTTCTAAAGGTCCCAGGATGTGTGGTGTTTCTTTATTTTTACTGGCCATGGCTGATGACACAGAAAAAAAAAGCTTTGAAGTTGGCAAAGTACTTTCCCACAGGCATGAGAGGAGCTTGAAAGGAGACGACACTCAGGGACTGTTGGGCCATGGGAGAGGGAGTCATCCCACCGACTGAAAGAAAAAGAAGAGTTCAGTTAAAGGGCTGAGCGAGTGAGACAGGGTGTATGTTTTGTTTGATATGAAATGCTGCTCAAAAATGGCTTCAGTTAACTGTGACACCGCGACGAAACAAGTCCTGTATAGTGGACATAAGCCTTTAAAAACCAAAAGGACTGAAATTGATTGAAAAAGTCAATTCTTGCCTCTTGGACAGCAGTTGACATTCTTCATCAGCAGGATAGTTTGATGATTTTGCCAAAGATTAAGAAAATTCTATCTGCGGATGAGGACTGAGAGCTCAGATTTCCTTCTTTCTAAGGATTTAATTTATGTAGATGCTCAGATTCTTAGGTCCTTTAATGAATTAGTGCCTCGGCCTCTCGTTTCGTGGCTCTTTGTGTTTCATTTAACATTTACTTATGTCTTCTTCTGTGTTCTCCCTCCAGACGACTTTGCCGATGAGGAGGAGGTGCAGTCCTTTGGTTATAAGAGGTTTGGTGAGTATCAAGTGACCTCTTCACTTCCAGCTGTGAACTTAAAGGACCACCCTCACTGGTTCACACCTCCTGTTACACCCCAGTGATGTCAACAATCTCCAAATTATTCCTTAAATACAGTATTTTGCTTGGCAGTGACCCACGGACAATAATCCACAAGGTTAAAAGGCCACACCTCATTTCCCAGAAACCAACTTATTTTTGGCGGCTGCTTTCATTTTCATTTCTGTTGTAACAGCAGTGGGGCTCAGAAAGAGTAACTGCAGCATCCTGGGTGTTCCTGACCAGCCGAATGACTTTGCAACCTTATTAGCATCCCGGTGTACTTTTGCTTCACTAAGCGCAAAACTGCACATACTAACTTGGTCAGAAACCAAAAATATCACTCTCTGCTGATTTCCTCCTGTGTGTCAGCTCCTCAGATCCAGCCATTCCAGACAGGTTCATAATCTCACCCGCTCATCAGGCAATAAAAATTATACCCTTTGGCCAGATGTTGGTAACTCCCCAGCTGTGTGCAGCACGTTCAAAAATGTTATATTAACACATTCCTCAAGTTAAGACGGATCTTCTGACACGAGCCACAACCATTTCATCCAAGAGGGATTTTCACAAAATATGCAAAACCCACTTCTGAAAAACTAATCCAAGGTTTTTGCCTGTGCCTGAAATATCTGTTAGGGTTTAGCAGCAGCAGTTATTAAAGAAAAAGATAATTTTCCATTTAATATGATTGATTATAGTATTTAAGGTGCAGCCTCCATTAGCCAATCATCCAATTTCTGTAGCCGCATGATGCTCTTGAGTGTGCCCAAGTTTCCTGAAGGTTGGTCCTTGTCCGTGGACAGTTTAATAAGTGGAAGAAGCTTCTGGGTCTGAAAAATGTGACCGCTGAAGGGCCTTTAACCTGCATTCTTTCTAACAGCTATTAGGGGGTGACATCTCTGGTTGCAAAAAAGAAGTCCAGTCTTCTGTATGTAAGCTTATGAGTAAATGACCCTACTTCATTCCCCACTACTATGTTTATAGTCTGGGACACAGCAGGGTGTTCATTTTGTAAATTATTGTCTGATTTAGAGTAAAATAGATGATAAAGTCGTCTCAACCGCATGTTCCCAGGTTTTCAGTGAGATCCAATCACCCAGCTCCATCAGTGATCAGTGATGTCATTACACAGTTCAGCCACTACGAAAGTTGGCTTCAAATCCTAGCACTAGTCCTGGGGCTTGGTCACTTGCAACCCCAAATGTCATATAAGTCACAGATACCTTGTCTTTATGTGTCTGTGTTATACGCCCGCCAATCTACACTGACCATTTGCTTTAATTCAATGACTGCCACAGCTCCTAGACACTATTATTTGCTACTTACAGCTATATAATTTCTCTCTTTGACTGCATAGCTGTGAGGAACCATAACCTCAGTGTGATGTATGAGTGTCTCCTGATGACTTTCTCCCGCTTCTGTCCCAGAACACAGATCAAGTTTCAACACTGTGGGTTGAAATGGTCACAGTGGTCCCTCTGGTTTAAGAGGTGTTTTAGAGTATGTGTGTCATCTGAGTGCTCAGTGGTCGTATGTCAGGAAGTTTGGGTGCAGTGGGAGTCCACATTGTTTGTCGTCACGATCAATTTACACATGTGCACACGTCTTACTGCCTAATCCCTGAATGCATGTGTGTTTATTCAAATGAATTTACAAGAAGAGGAGAATTTGGATTTTCTGGCTTCCAAACCAAACTTTTGTATAAGAATATATGTGATTCAGACAAGATTTACAGACTACATTATTTATTCTTTGCATCTGTACCTCCTGCTCAACTACTTGAACTATAGCCCTTAAGCAGCTGTGTGGGACCAAGGGTCAAAGGAAGTTGACACGTCAAAACATTTCAAAATGTCAATGAAACTTCTCAAATAACACAGCAAGAACATTGTGTAACTCGCAATACAGATGGTTAACAAATAAAAGAAAAACCCAAGGTCTTAGTAAGGTTTTGGGACGGTTGAGAGTTCCTTGGCAGATATTCGTCATGTCTCCTGCAGAGATAAAAAAAAAAAAAATGAATCCAGAAAATAGTTCCTCACTTGGTGTTTTGACGATGGTAGTGAGGAGCATGTTGCTTCACAATGTTCCATAGTTTAGTTGTTGGGTGGGTTGAGATCTGGTAACTGTGAAGGCATATTTGAACTACTCATGGTTTGCGGGTTAAGTGTGGAGCTAGAAGCACAAGGTGATTAGCTTAGCTTAGCTTAGCTTAGCATAAAAACTAGATGCAGAGAGAAACAGCTATCCAGGTGCAACAACAGTGAACCTGTCTGTCTGGCACATCTATGCAACGTCTCCAGTCACTACGTCAGTTGTAGTAGGGTGTGTTGGTAAATAGTATGAATGCAACTCTCAATGGGAACATTCAGCACTGTTGGAATATACCATTTAGTTATTCAGAGCCCTAAACTCTCGTAGCAACAGAGCACACTCTAGTCACTCTGACTGAGGAGACGAAGCAGCTAAGTGCTAACAGCAGTCAGTGTTTCATGAACAGTTGAATTGTCAGTACTAGCTAAATGTAGCAACTGTGTACTGATGGTTGAATTAGGCCTGTCACGATAATCAATAAATCAATTAATTGTACAATAAATAGAAATGAGCTCGATAATTTTGCCAGCCTCGATAATTTCCATTTGCATGCTTGTTTGTTTTCCTCGTGTCTATATATAATATTCTTTAGAAATAAAAGTGTATTGATCTTTGAAAGGGTGTACTTGCATTATTATGCCATTATCATTATATTAGTTGAAAAATGGTTTATCGCGTCTGTGAACAGACATCTTTTTTTAGTGTTGAGTGGATTTAGTTATACACCGTATTCAATGCTAAGCTAGGCTAATCACCTCCTGGCTCCACTTCCAAATTTAAAAGCACACTCGCGAACGTGGTATCAATCTTCTCATCTCACTCTTGGCGAACAATGGAGCAAATAATATAGTATTTTTTTCAAAACGTTTAAGTGTTCCTGTCATTTTTCATCTTCGCAGAGCCTCCACACATACTTGGATGTGAAATATGTTGCCCTGCTCTTTGCGGTGAGAAATTAGGTCCTTGACTCATTCTGACATCTGCTTTCCACAAGAGGTCTATTATCCGCAGAGAGTGTGTCCAAACCTGAGAAGTTGCTGAGCTACTTCCTGCATCCATACTGGAAGTTTATTCAGCGCAGACCTATATACTTGGAGAGAGAGAGGGAGAGAGAGAGAGCGAGAGAGGTGGAGAGGGAGTAGTGGTTGTGGGCCTTCAGGGTCCATGCTCGGGCTTTGCTGTGTCAGCAATGTGCCAAGGAGAGAGAGAGAGAGAGGGAAGAGGAGGGTGGAAAAGGAGAGAAATACAACCTCAAGTAGAGATGATTGCACAAAATATAATTATTTCCATATTTTACAACCGCTTTCTTTATCGTAGTGTTCCTCAGTGCTCTGTTGTTGTTCCTGCTTTTATTAATAAGCATTATTTTTTATTCCAGTTCAAGGGGGAAACATTCGTCAACAGTTTTATTTTCAGCTGAGGAGTCGCATTCCTTGCCCGACTTATTTTTGGGAGCAGAACAGCAAGTGGTTTTAATTTACGGGGACTTTATTACCAGAGAAGAATGTTTTCAGAATGCCTGTTACTTACAACCCCCTCCAGGGCATGCATGCATGCAGTTAGTGTTCTGCCGTCCTAATGAAAGATTACTCGCTCATGTTTTCAATAAAGAGCAGAGTGAGTAGGAGAGAGGGAGAGAACATTAAAGGTTCACGAAGAAGGAGAAAAGAGTTTACAACAGAGTAACAAAAGGAGAGACGAAGACAGATAAAACAACACAGACCACTGTGGGCTTGACTTGTTGATCTTATCCCCGACCTGCAAAGTCTGAAGGAACGGGCTGCAACTGGTCAAAAGGACGGTGGGTCAATCCCGGATTGAAGAATGACAGGCAGACGAGAATGCATCCCAGACACGACACAAATCACTGCGTCCCGGCGGGGGCCGGCGTGAAGCATGCCATGAGGATTTGTGCTGAGAGTGAGGGAGCAAACGTAGGTCAGCTGCAGGTCGGGCTGAACAGATCCCTGAGAGCAGTCCTTTGTTTAACACTCAGCTTAACACAGCTGATAATGGCTCAGACTGTGATAAGAAAAAAGTGAAATCTGCCGCAACAGATCTTAACAGATGTGTTCAGTGCAGGTCAGCATGTCTTCAACTGGGATATACTGCTAAACATGAGACTGACCAAAACAAATACACCTGGGACAAGTAGTTCAGAGCCCTGGCAATTTTTGTTCCTCAGTATTGTTCTACATCTTTAGTTATCCTTGATACTGGAGAATTCTGTCTGGCATTGTTCATTTAACTTAACATTGGATAGCAATGCAAGAAATAACTGGCCCTTTATGTACTGAGATGGCCAGTAATGGTGCATTACCACGCACTCTTGTCTCTTGCAAGCGTGTACATAACTTACTCACTCCCTGCTTCATCATTGGATGCTCAGTCAAGGGGGCTCTTAGCCTCCAGCAGGGCTAAAGGATAGCAGACATGGTGGACTACATGAGTCAGAACCCTACACATGGTTTTTCATATTCAAGTCCCGCTAGCTTGGTAAAATTATAACGCAGGGAATTTCGATGACAACCAGCTATTTTCCGTTTTTGTTTTTGAAGTACTTTTGTGTGGTTAAGTCAAGTGGAGTGGGTAACGAGTATGCTCTTCAGATTCATAAGGGGATTAAAACAAGTATGACTGGTTGTGGCCAAGGTTCCACAGGCCAGAGGGCGGTCCATGAAGTTGGACCTATCTCAACTTCCCCAAAAGGCAAACTAACTGAGTGCCTTTTGAAAGTTGACTCATAAAAAGTGACTTTTTTTCGACCCTCACCATAACGTTAGTTACCTAACCTCAGCCACACCTAACTGTATCATATTCATGTCTTATCCGTACCTCAGTTTCTGTCTCGTTTGAATTAACATCAACACAAAAAAGAGGCAGCTATGTCAAGGTAGAGTGAGTTACTTGTGCAGGAAGCAGCAAGGATTCAGTGTCCAGCGTTGGCGTATGCAGATATTAAAAGTGCCAAATTGTAAATATGGACTGGCTCATGTAAAACACAAGACACTCTTCTGTAGCTGGCGTCTGATCAAAGTCCTTTTAGGCAAACTCCTGCCACTCAGCAGCCATCTTGGCAACGCCCGAGCAGTTATTTTGGACTAACAAGAACAGGCCTCGTTCTAAATGAATGGAGAGGACGACATAACGTCCCTTTCAATGGTCATAGGGACATAAAAACTGTAACAGCTGCTCAAATCAGATTTTTTTTTTTGCCGTCAGCTCATCCCAACGGAGCACTTAGATGAAAAACCTTACCTTTCCTGGTTATTCTGTGTATTCACAAGATATCCTCCTTTTCTATGAGGATTCCATCTGCAGCTGCACCAAATCCATTGAAACAATGTAAATCTCAACTGTGCGACAACACGATTGGCTGATATGTTTCCCGGTTTAGCTGTGATAAAGTACACGACTGGCTTTTGGCCGATGGGAATGTGTCATTTAACCGACATTTTCTAGTGTTGCTGACTCTGTTCAAGATGGATTAGCACATTAACACATTCTGTTTTACTTGATGATTGGATTATGAAATATGTGACTGTAAAGCAACTTCAGTCGCAGCCTAAACTATCGCGTGGCTCTGTGTGCTATCAAGCTTTGAGATCATAATGTGTTCCAGCTGCCTTGACTTCCATCTTATCTGTAACAGGTACCTATGAGATAACAAATACAGTGCAGACACTGCTGTGCAGACATTAGAGAAGGAGCTACTATTAATTTAATATTCTAACGAAAAAGGATTTCAGACATCCAACATGACAGTTCTGGAGTTCGCAGTGGAGCTTCTGTCAGTAAGTGGTTTTACATACAGTAGTTATTTAGACCAAAATCGGCCTGACCACCTCATCAAACTTCCTCACACCACTCCGAACAAAGTGTCCCCCATGGGATCCATCAGCCGGCGTTAACGACGTGCCTGCAACCGACTGTCATCCGATAGGGTGTCTTCTTTCCACATAATGGATGTTTGTTAAGCTCTCCTTTCACGGCAGGTTTTGGCTCAGTCGCAAGAATAACACACACAAGTATTGGAAGTGTCTGACTCCATTTTCTGTCAACAGTCTCGGACAGTCTGGATGAAGAAGTTCTACAGATGGCTTAGCATCGGTGTTAAACTCGATGGCAGTTCTTTTTGGCTCCGCAGAGGGCCAACATCAACCTCCCTGCTTCCTCTCTTTTAGAAACAGCCGAAAGCTAGAATGAAAAATGTGTATTATTCTTTGTCCTGCAGTGAGTCACGGCACTGCTCACAATCCGACTCTCAGACCTGACTGTTGCTCTGGCTGTGATTACGTTGGCCTGGAACCAGCATACCACTCAGTGTTTTTTTTTTGTTTATGCTTTAGTTCTTGTATTTTTGGAGATACTGAAAAATGTCTGCGTGTTGTGCAAAGAAAGGCAGCCATGTAGAGTTTTTCCATTGACTCAGGTCTCAAGTGTTTCAGATGACCGTTTCACATCAGGCATGTGTTTGTGCATTCACATCTGTACAGCTGCTGCAGAGGAAAATATCAGAACCGTTCGGCCCGCCTGAAGATACTTACAGCAACTTTTCATATTAGCAGGATTGACAGCGTTGAGTAGTTTAGTTCAGTGTTGTAACGGCATCTTGATACAAAAACAGATTTTGTCTCTTCCAACAGCATTATTTCCTTCCAGAACGGGTATCTTGGTTTCTTCATCTTACGATAAACTTTTGTGAAAAAAAACTGTCTGATCAATTTGTGTCGATTTAAGAGACAGTCACATCGAAGCTTCTCGCCATTTTTGTGGCCATTTTTCTGTCACGCTTGTCTCTGACTTTGGATGATGATGTCTTGATGGGGCTGTTTTTCATATCTTAAATTTTAAAGACAGGAAATGTCTATCGTCCCAATGAAGCAACTCCTAAACTCATGTCTGTATCTACCTAAGATCTTTTATCTTAAACTTCCCATGATGTCAAAATCAGAAGAAGAATGTTTTTTCTCCCATATGACTTTCTCTACACGCCAGTATCATGCCCAATGATGGCAAATAAGTATAAGGAATTCTGAATGGTATTTTAGAGTTTCCTGGAAAAATTATAAAATGTTGATGACACATGGAGATGTACTGATTTAATGTCAGCCGCTCCAACAGGCTAATGGTGCACTCCATTTACCTCAGATGTCGCGGAAAGTTCACCGCGTTCCGCTACAACAAGTCGGAAACAATTCTACCCAGGTTGTATTGTCCACTGATTGAAGTTAGACAGTATCGTGTGTTAGACTGAGACAAATACCAAAGTGACCAAAGAGCCAGAAATTGCCGACTGGGAACTCGGAAATTCCAACTTCCAAGTTCAAATGGAGCGCACCATAGCGCTTGTGTTAACTGAGCTGTGATCACATCAGCAGACCTACAACATATTTTCCCAATTGTAAAATCTGAGATATGGGCGGCAGCTCGGTGGTTTCACATCCAGGCTAATTACTGTGCATTGAGAGTGCAACTGTTTTTTTGTTTTTTTTATAGCAGTACTGGATGGCAAGAAAAATGTTAAAGTTTAAAAAAAAGTTTAAACTGTTTACATGACTCAGCAGCACCAGCAATGCGCTTTTTTGTACTTTTGGAAAATTATATTATGGCATCAGTTGATTAAAAGTTGCTTTAGTAATACATTACATAACTCTCATACGTGGACCACAGTGCAGCTACACAGGCCTGAGCCGACTGTCAGAATCCACCTTCTCTGTGGTCAGCGTCTTTCCCCAAAAGTTAAACCAGACTTGGCCGGACAGCTGGCTGGGTACACACTGAGTGGTTTTATTGGCTCTGCTGGGCGGTGAAGCCTGAAAGCGGTGCACGGAGATGGGTTGGAGTACAGCGCAGGCTGATGATCATCAGGCTGGGTGATGATTGTTGCTGATTCAGTATCTCAAGTGCTTCGAAGGCGGGCCACCCAACAAGTGTGACCACACGAAAACCCAACTGCACAGATGGTCTGTGGCGTTAAATCCAGTGTTCAACTTGGCACCAGAGCAGCGGTTTGGGACCTAGTAGGAATGTGTAATGAAATATTCTTAACCCGCATGACAGAATGTGTCCCAGTATATTTGTGTTCATGTTTGTTGTGGTGAGGTAAAGATTAGGAGGAGTTGGCTGCACTGATCTCATTGTGTCTGATGTTTAGATGTTTTTTAAGACACAGATAGTTCTCTGTGAGACTTCACTGTGGGAGCCATTACAAATAAAATGGACTTTCTCCAGACGAACATGGTTATGATTACAGATTTGATTGATATCGATCATTCTTATGCAATCCACATTTCACAACATTTAGTTAGACAAAGGTTTATTCTTGAGGTAGAATGAGATCAGAGCACATTTCTTCATGGATGTTTCAGTCATAAATAGTCAAAAATACAACCCCCTTCTGAGATCTTGCTTTACTAGAACATATTGTATACTTTTCCCACCCATGTAAATGACTTAAACCAGTAAACGTTTTTTTCATTGAAGTGGCCAGTGCTTCTCCCACGCGGGTTCTTTTATAAGCACCATGTTTCATGTGTTGGCAGACTATTTCACTCTGTGCTTTCATGGAGAGGGGCTTCATAAGCTTAAGATTAGGTTCTTGTGCCACACCTGATTAGCCATGAGAGACTGGATCCAAGATAATTTGACATTAAGGGACATTTTCAAATTGAACTGTTCCAGGAAACGTATTCTTATGTTTGTTGTTCTTCCTATAGTGTCTTAACTTAATCACAGTTTCACAAGTCAGGGCTCACTCCTACATACCTAGTGAGGGCAGAAAAACATATATCACACATTCTAACAAGTCAAAGACTGGAGAATAGACACTTATGTGCTGTGCCTGACATGTTGAAAGTGAGGATCAATGACCAACCCCCTCTTCTGCCTCTCTCTGAGGTTCACATGGTCCTGGTTTACGTAAAATGACCTAATTCCGACATGCCAACACTGGAACATAAGCAGGAGGAGCCAAGGGGTCTGTAGTTCTCCACTCGGGCCAATAAAGTTAGTTTATGGCTTCCATGTTTTTCTAAATTCATGGATGTGAATGATGGCAATTTCTTTTTTTATTGTTAAATGTCCTGCATTTCAACTGGAAATATAATGTTCCAGATATGGGCATGGGGTGAAAATGTTGCAATGCAAAGTGCTGTATTAAATTAGTAGTGCATAAATGTAAGAACGGCCCAGACTTTAATGGGTAAAGCTTTTCAGAATCACTATTCTCAGTTTTTGCCCCCTTGAGGAAGAGACTTGTGATTTTAAACAAAAAGTGCAGTGCCTGTTCTAAACATGTTCTTTGGCAAATATTATCTGGTAATGTGAGGGCTTTACAGATTCAGTCCTGAGCCTCCTGAACTGTACAAATAACATAAAAAATGTTTGATACTGACTATTTAAAAACTTGATTCGAACCACAACAACAGATGAGAGAGGCATCTTAGAGCATCTGAAAGTGCCGCCAAACAACAGCAAACATTCTAGCTCTTGAGGTTACGAGGTAACGTTAGCTAGGCTGCTGCTATTGACATAAACTTAAAACATCGCCTCCAGTTCTTGCTGAAGAATATAAAACCACGTTGACTGCTTCTCCCTACTCATCCAGCCCCCTTTAACCTTCTGCTGTTTTTTGTTTCCATTCTGTTTACGTCTGCTTACCCATGAGATCACATGTGAGGGATCGTGTGTGAGCCCCCCAACTTCAGTTTGCAGAGCGCTGAAGCCCCCGTTGCTGCACAGAGCAGTGTTCGCTGTTTATTTAAAATGTATTAATATTAAACATGTTGTGTGTTCTTTCAGTTGGTCCTCAGCAACAAACCTACGAAGTGTGAAGTTGAAGATGAGATGGAGGGTTCTCATGATATGCTAATAACAAACAGATTCCTTGCTTTATAGTTGGATGTTGGACCTTGGTTTGTATTTGCTTGGATTAGCAGCCTGGACTGAGTATCTTAGGCCATGTCATGTATGTTGAGTGGTCTTTTCTCAGCACAAGACTATTTAAAATGGTTCTCAAAATCATGGTTGATTCAGGCCCAGTTTCATACCGAAGGCATATAAAATAAAAGTAATCTATTTTTAGACATGAGTTTATTGTTTATTTTAAATGACGAGTGATGAGAGAAGATGTGGAGTTGAAATATATCATAGGTAAATAAGAGTTTATAAGCTCTTCGTGTGTTTGCATAAGTGTTCATACTATACTTGCACGTACTTGCTTTTAAAAACACTCCGTTTTAATAGCGTAGATGCAGGTGCTATTTGAGTTGCATTTTACAGCTTTCCCTGGGAATATTAATTTTCTACTACATTAAAACATCCTGCCTGCCAACACCACCTCTGCCTGCCAGCTCACAGTGGACCTCCATCACATGTTGTATTCCGTAACCCTGTCAGTAATTTGTTTTTCTTCCGCTGAAACTTGTGGAAGCAGATGTGACTCCAGCTATTTATCTGCATATCTCACCGTTCCACAGTGAGACATGCGCTTAGATTACAGTCTTCAATGGAAACTGCTGACTGGAACACAAAGACCTTTTTTTATATCCGATCTTGCTCGCCTAAGTATCCCCTATACAGTGGCCCAGCTTTGTTTATGAGGCGGACTTGCGTGCTTATACGTCTCTCCCTTGAGATTAAGATATATGACCCATTTGTCATAGTCTGTCTTCGTCTAACCAAGCACAGATGCGATGACAAAACCAGATATAATCATCTCCATGTTACTCCGCCACTGGATCCAGATCTCTATTCTAATATGCCGTCTTGTTTGCTCTACCAATTACGTTCTTTTTTAGCATTTGACAAAAAAAAATACATCACCAAAAAGTTTTCCCTCAACCTTTAGCTCTGTTCCTCTCAAAGACACGGTTTTTCCTCGGATCTGTTAGGGAAAACACTTCTGTTCATTACTTCCAAGTGTTTTTCATATTGTTGCACAACTTCCATGGAACTTACAAGTGTCCGTAAGCATGCCAGAGTACCTAAGGGACTTGAAATTGTATAAACGTTGAAGAGAAGGGAGTAATCTGTGGATTTTTTATAGACGGCATAAAGAGCACGTGGTGATACTCAGTAGAAAAGCTATCATCAAATTATTCAAGTTCATCTAAAAACTTTATTTTTTGGCAAAAATAAACAACATGCAGTATATTAAGGCAACTCAATCACAAGAATCAAGTATTGTTGGTGTACATTCATGTAGACCATGGATCTGTTGTAACTACAGTGCTGTGCTTATGGCCTGATTAGGTTTAGGTCCAAAAATCACTTTGTTAGGGCTAGGAAAAGATTATTATTTGTCTTAAGATACCTGTTTTGGTCGCCACAAATATGGCTGAAGATGTTATACCTTTCTGTCAAAAATAGCTTTTTTTTTCTCACCACAGGCACGGCTGGAAACTGTCCCGAGGCTTGCTTACAAATATTCACAGTCTCGATCCGCAGTCACTGGCTTGGTAGCCCTCTCGCCTCTAGCTCCACCATCCATGCCATCCCCCAATATTAAAGTATAATCATAGTCCTCCAGCCACTCTATTTTTAATAAAGAGTTGAGTAAATGATTATTACAGCCACAGAATGAGCGAAATGCACGGGATTCCACTTAATGAAACTGTCGCATTAGATCAGATATTAGATCAGACAAAACTACAGCCTGTAATGCCTGAGGTCAGATGTCTGACTGATATTCGAAACAGTTGCATGAGTCGCTTGAGTTGGTTGTGTGAGACATCTCTTCCAGGCAGCTCTTTGAAAAAGCACAAAGTTTAATGTCAAAATGAAAACCATCTTTATGGTCTAACTATTCAATTTATTATTTTTTTTTATCTTTCACATCAAATCTCATGAGGGAAGAATTAATCCGTGATGAGAAAAAGTTAAAAGATCCAACCTACTCTCCCCAATAATTCTGTTACCTCTCCCTCAGGGAAAGGGGAAAAAATGCATAACCCACATCTTCAAAAGATCCCCTCTTAATAAATTTTGTACATTTTTTCAGGCCTATATAGAACGAGACTTGAGAGATTATAGCGTGCAGAAGGGGATGTTTCCCAAAGATGCCTGTCCACATTCTACTGTATACCCGTATGGTGTTTATGTTATGGTCAGTGGCCAAAATCCTTCAAAGGACACTGTTCAGCTTTGTCAGCTTTAGGCAATGTGTGTGTGTGCGTGTGAGTACGTATAATGAATGCAGCTCATCCTGTTCAGACATGCAGCCCTCCATATGTTATTTTTCTTTAAACAGCCCAACATACAGATCTCTGTCTGCAAACCACTGATCTCCTTACTCATCATGAAAAGGAAGCCGAGTACCGACTGAGAAGGCTTCTTATAAAAACACCCAAAATAGCCTACTGAAGGCAAAGTTGAAAACCGTCGCCCCTCATTCTTATAATGTTTGGCATGAAGGGATGATGTATCAAATGTTTGCATGCGTCCTTTGATTTGGCTCCACTGTAACAAGGTCCAGATGTTCTAGGGGACTGGGGGCCCAATTTAAAGTGTCATAAACCTGTTAGCAGTGAGTGGGAAAAAAAGACCCAGGCATGCTAGGCTAGCTCAGCAATTCAAGGACCCTAATGTCTTAGTAATTTGTCTCAGTGGTAACTTCCCCTGTTAGTGAGTGTTTACTTGTTAACATTCCAGTTGGCGACTGTTAATGCTGGGGTAGCTATAAGGGCCAGAGGGGCACACAACAACCCCAGCATACCTTGTTAGCTCAGAAGTCAGAAGCACGACTCAGTTCCCCAACCCCAAGCTGCACTATGCAAAAAGTACATTTGCATCAGTCTTATGGATTGCAGAAAAGAGAAGACAATCAATCAATTAGGTCACTTTATTTACTTAAAATCAAGTGTAGAACATGGACACATCTGTTGACAGGAAGTAACAGAACTTAACTCTGGAATGGGATACAAATTGCCTGATAAGCAATGCTGAAATAAATTTGGTCCACACTGGAATATCTCAACAACATTTGGAAATCCTCTAACGTCAAATCAACCCCCAATAACATTTTACATTTTAAATGTTTTCATACTTTTTGGATGGATTGTCTGGATTTGTGTCACCCATCACATTGATGACTGACTTTTCATCATCATCAGGTCAAAATTTTAGTTCAATACTGTGATTTGATACTTTTACCAGCCTTATTAGCAACTGTTAGCATGCTAACAAACTAGACTACGATGTGTAACGTGTAAAAGAGTTATACCTGCAAAACACCAGCTTGTTAGCATTATAGCTGTGAGGATGTTAGCATGCTAATGATTTAGCTCTCAGCACTGCCGTATCCAAATACAGCCTAACAGAGCTGCTAGCATAGCTGTAGACTGTCAGCCTTGTTTACCTTTCCCCTAGCTTTTATATATTTCTTGTGTTAATACTAGTGGTGGGACTCAACTAAAAAAATTGATCTAATTAATTAGAGGCTTTGTAATTAATTAATCTCAATTAATCGCATATCAATATTTGACACGAGAAGCAACATTTTTCAATTTAAATGGATTTTGGGATATGACTGAATCAATGAATAGACACATAAATGAGTTTAAACAACAACATTGTGTTATTTTCTTCACTGAGTGTTAACATAAAGTGCAATATGAATAAAGAATATTATGATTGCATTATTCACAAGGCACAAACTTAAATTCAAGTTATATTCAAGCTTTTTCAGGACTTTTTGTAAACTTTCTATGTCTTAAACACATTTGTTTTTGTTTATTAAAATAAAAAAACAGCACTTAGTACAGTATACTAAGTTTCTATAGTTTTTTAAAACTAAAATTTCCACCCAACGACTTCTCATCAGTTTTATTTCTTGTGTTGTGTCCTGTGCTTCAGTATATGGGTTTGC
>OMLP01032855.1:49319-60273 GCA_900302685.1 Spondyliosoma cantharus | reverse complement strand
AAAATCCTTCAGCAGCTCCTGGTTCATCAGAGAGGAAAATCAAAAAAATCAAAATGTGTGAACCCACTAATCTGCTTCCATTCAACACGGCTTGTAGTAGTTCGCCTAAGTCTCCCATTTTTTTCCAGGGACCCACAGATTGTTGTTGATGTGCTTCAGTCACATGGATGCGCCACGCTTGACACGAAGGTGGCCCGTTTGATCATCATGAGGAGCCCTGGCTGAGCTCAGCTAATGTTTTAACCGGATAATATTATTCCACACTGCACATCATTAGATGTTCCTGAACTGTCAGGACCCCGTGAGAACATGATTTCAAAGGACTGTTTATTCGGTCCCCTCTGCATTTATTCAGCCTCATTAAAATAGTGGAAATAGATGTTTTTTAGAGCTTCATGGGAAAATGTGCATTTTTCTCCATCTGACTCCTGCTTTAATCCAAATCAGAGATCCGAAACACGTTTGCAAAGTGTTCATAAAGCTATATTTCTTTTCTTTTTCTTTTTTGTTTTTCTCTTCCTGTCATGTCTTGCCATGTGTGACAAAGACAGTTGCCATCGCTGCTTTGTTGTTGATGAGATGTGAAATGGGAACATGTTTGGTTGGAAGGTGTGAGAGCACTCCTCTTTGATGAGTTTCTCCCTGCTGTAAACAGCATAATCTGCAGTTATGGTTATTCCCCTATCTTCATTTCAAACTGTTTGCGTTAGTTGAATGAAGGGTCGGTGCCTTTTTGGGACAATTACAAATGAAACTCTTGGGATAAAGTGTTTTGCTTCCTGACATGAGGTTTTCACCAGGTGCCAGCCTCTGTTTCAGTTGTCAAAGCTGTCTAACGTTTCTCTAATGTTAACTTTTTTGTTTTCTGTCATGAGTGTTCCCTCATAATCAGTGTTGCTGGTTTGATGCTTCCCAGCCCAATAATTGCTTATAATCTGTCTAAATTGCTAAACAAAAAAAACAAACAAAAGCCAAATATGATTTATTATTAACAATTCAAATGAATTCAAAAACAATAGAAACAGTACATATGTTTGCTACATTTTCTCAGTATGACATAATAATAACAATACAACTTTTCAAGTATTCGCAGGTGTGCCACAACAGAGGTTCCCAAACTTTTCAGACCATGCACCACGTGCGTAAGAAATGGCTGCTGACTCCAACTTCCCTTCGGCATCGAGTTCATCTAACCCCTCACATCCCGTCCATCCCGTCACTTAATTCTTGCCATTGCAATACTCCACTCACGCTGCTTTTTAATTACCGACTGTGGAGTCCGAATCTCACTGCACTCATTAACTTTCTAGTTCACATTAGCCGTCACGTAATGTCCATGGACTTATAGGTCACGTCACGTCGTGTCACGTTCACCCTGCGTGGCTAAGCACAGGCAAATTTAATTTCAAAATTCCAAATATTTAAACGTATTTCGCAATTTTTTTATATGACGTAGATGACAGTTTATGGTCTTTGGGCCAGCTCAGAGTGCTATTTCAGCGAGGCTTCTGCGTACCACCAGCTGGAGTCTGTCACCACACGTATCACACAAAGCACCTACAGGCCTAAAAATAGTTTCCATTTCTAACCTCTGTCTTGAACATTAATTAAATTAAATAAAAGGACAATCTGGCAACATTGACCCTCCTAACGCTCATTGTGTTCCCCTGCAACATTTGCCCACTGTCACGTACTTTCAGAAAATCTGCTAAACTCATTGAATTTTAACTCCAACTTGGTTGAGAATACCGACACAGTGTTATTGTCTGATGATGTAATTTATGTACAACTGGTAGATTATGGAGATTTTCTGAGATGAGCAATATTACAGGTGCAATATGTATGAATTGGCGACCTCAAAAAAAAATTCTCAAAACAAATAAGGAGCATTTATCAGCAGAGTAACTGCTAAGTGCTGTGAACTGTCACTGCGGCTAGCTCGTTAGCTCAGTTAGCCATGCAGGCAGTGGTTCAGATTGGGAGGCCAGCTGGTTGGCATGCTAACTTCCGTAGACACGTCTGCGACACAACACATGGACATCATAATGTCAAAACTGCTAAATCTTCACATTCTGCCAACTGATTACTCCCATTCGTACGTATTGCCCCTTTAAGCTAACAATCTTACCAATCTTATCTTAGTTGGCCTTTTTAACTAACACTGTGGTTAATTGATACATTTTTATAACAAGTTATTCAAAACTACTGGCCCCTGTCACTGCAATGTTTCAGATACAAACAAAACTCATTACGTCATAACAATGTTATGTGTTGAAACCTTGTATGTTGAATGTACTGTATGTCTGTAACACTGTGATCCTACCCTCTCACTGAAGTTACACAGTGCAGAAATAAGTGATAGCTGAGACAGAGACACCATTCACCCTGTTATGAGACACTGTACCATCAACATGGTTCTGAAGCTGTTATTTAAAGGTAAAACGATTCATAACGTTCACCTCCTAATGAACTTTTTTGATGAGACTGAGCACAAACATGCAGGAGATTAAACAATGCGTTCAGGCCCACCTCCTGTGATGTTTTGCGGCTGTGTGTGTTTGTAGGTGTGTGTGTGTGTGTGTGTGTTTCCTCCTTTTCTCCTTGTAAAGTAAAATCCCTGCTGTGTATCCCATAGGGCCAATTGTTTCAACGTATTTCCCGTTTCCACTCATTCTCGTGGCGGCGGCGTGTGTTTTTTTTGTATCTCATATGGGTCATTGTGTGTTTGCGTCTGTGGCGTGTATTTATAGAGGAGCTTTGATGCTGCTGGTGGGGAAATATTCCACCACACGTGTCACTCTCCAGATAGATGCTGCGGCGTAGTGGAGGGAAGCTGTTGTGTTTTCTTTCGGCACAGTGAGAGAAGGAAATCTGTTGGCCACTGAGCTGATGAGTTGATTGAGGAGTCTTATTTGCCCTTAATTTTTTAACAGAGTCTTGTTCAGGGTACCCCAGGGCAACACCAGTGTGGGAAGATTTATGTAAGAGCTGCTCATGAAAGGTTTCAATAAAGCTTCTGTCTGTGTTTTGCTGTGAATATAATTGAATGGCTTTTAAGACCTTTTCCTATAAAAACCTGGTTGTGTGGTAGGTTTACAGTATATATAAAGGTTGGCACAGCTACAGACCAATGCTGATTTGCAAGCATTATGAAAGACAGTTTTAACAGTTAGACGACAAATAGCTCCAAATGTTTATCTTCTTTGAGCTGTTCTGTTGATCCGTGTTTATTGTAGGCCTATCTTTAGCTTTCCTTGTAAACAAATGGTTCGACTTTTTTGCGAGCCTTGGCAGGTGTTGAGTGAATATGTGCAAAATGTCACAGCAGTAACCAGAAACAATCGTATTTACTGCTGTTAAAGCCTCTAGCAACGATCTTTAATAGCAGCTGTATTTAAGGAATTGAAATTGTGACTTGTATTTTTTCCTAATTAGAATGATGCTTTGACTAAATAAGAAGACAACTGCTCTTAGTGTTTAGATTAGATAATCAAGTCATTTGTTTTATTGTATTCGATTTGCTAAGGGTAATGTGCTTGGACCCTACAGTTTAAGTGGGCATTTTTATGAAAAAAAACTGGAGCCACGCTGGCAGACCTGTCTTAATTGTCTTAGTTGACCTAAGCCATAGAAACAAGATGTCAGAACTTGTGTGTTCCTCCTGAGCACTAAAGGGCACGCTTCTTTGCATAAATTCATTACGGATTCGAATTGAGAAGCAGCTTCTGAACTCATACAGCGACAGAAAATGAGGTCAAAACATAACAACCACCAGTAAACGCCCTGCACATGGATGTATTGACTACTGATGGCTGAGACTGAGCATCCTTCTTGTCAGCGCACTCACGGTCACCATGCGAAATTAAAAGCCCACTGTGCTTAATCCTGTATAGATAGTACGGTTAAATAACTGTGTGAGTGCAGGGGAAACGTAAGAGGTGAAGCATATCGCAGCCTACAAATGCAGGAGGAGGGTTGCTGGAACAAGTAAGACACACAAAGAGCAAATAGAGAGACCAGATGGAACGATAAATCATAAGAGGAGCTGAGTGGAGTGACTAGGGTGAAATAGACTATCAAGAGGAGGGGGACAGAGGCAACATGGAGGAGAAGACCCCATGTACAAAGATATTATAGTTTCAGTGTGACCATCCACAGATATCAAACAGTACTGTTTTCATATATTTACATGAGTATTCTCATGCTGCTACATTAGCTGGACGCAGACAGACATTTAAGTGTAAATGCATCTCATTTACTATGCCCCTCCTGGGTTTTCGTAGGAAACCTCTTTGCGTGGGAATAGAAAACAAATCCCTAATTTCGGATTGTGTGCATGTGTGACTTAATGTGTGTGTGTTCCCTCCCTTAGGTTAGACCCCCGTCTGTCGTTATGCTGTGATAGCACAGGCGCCTGCAGTGATGCTCTCTTGGCCAATGTTGCCCTGTCTGCAGGAGATAAATGGCATTAATTGGGCTCTAATTGCCTTCTGAAGTGAAATAACTCGATCATTTTAACCTGCCCCAGACAACTTCCGTCTTTCTTTTTCTCACATCCCATCGGTCCCACTTACTCCTGTGTTCTTATTCCATTGCTTCGAATGCATTTTTCTAGTTTTACTGACCTCCTCACTTCTTTTAAACCTGATCTTCCGTGGATACTTCCATGAGTCTGTTAGCTGTGGAACATGATATTTTGGTACACATAGTTTCTTCTCTCTGCAGGCACTGATCTGCTGAAGCAAGGTTTGATTAGATTCAAGCTGAAGGTGAACGCTACAAGAGTGTAAAATTTCTGCTTTTCCGTTTCACTGCAACGCCTCGTTAATGGTATCCTTTGGCATTTTCACAGGAATATTTCACAGGGCCAGTTTAAGAATGAAATGTCTTCATCTTTCCATAAATAAAAATGAGTCAACGCTACTATACACACATCTAATGCATAAACCCAATTTATTGTTGACACTTTTTGTCGAACAGACTGTTAGAGCATCTTCAACTGAGAGCTTTGACAATTAATTGAGTACCCAAAAATGAAAAGTCAGTCATTATCTATTCACCCTAATGACGATGGAAGTCAGGAGAAGTTTCACAGTCCATTAAACAGTTCTGGAGCTTCACAGCAAAACGATGTTGCAGCATTCTCCTGAAGCAGATAAATAAAATAAATAAACCAAAGTAGCTCCATAATCCAAGTCCAGAAGTTCAGAGATGCCAAATTGATTTGCAAAGATGTTATTTCACTGTAGCTGCTATAAGCTTGAACAGTTTGTGCACACCCTGTCTGAAGTGGGTGCTTGAGCTGGACTGTATGTAGAGGGTGTAAATAATGTCTTTCCAAATTAATTTGGGATCTTGAGATTTCCGTGTTTTGCTCTGAAGCTCCAAAAATTCACAGACTATGAAACTCCAGCCGTCTCATGCCTCGGGGGCTGAGTAGATAGTGACTGAATTTTTGTGTGAACATATCCTTAAAAACCTACTATGATATGTGGTTACACTGACAAAAATCTTTCCATATAGGAAATTCATGAGCATGAGCAAGTTTGTTGGATGGAATAAAAGCAGTTAAGGACGGTAAGAAAAATACATCGCTATTATTTCAGGCATTTAACCGAAAACCAATAGAAAAAAAAAGCTAACTTATTTCCGTGTTTCATTCCTGCAGAGCTCTATTTGAGATCACCCTAATTGCATCACATTACAACCACAGAAACTCAAATCAAAGTGGCTCCCAATCCAACACTCTTTATGGGTTGTGATCTCATTTTAATGTGTAAAATCAGTGGAGTGCACCTTTAATTATAAAAAGAAAAAGATGTGGAGAAAAAAAAGAAAGGAGGAAAGAAAGAAATGAAGTGAAGAAAACCCACTGTTTTGAGTCTACATCTCCTGTTTGTGTGAGATTGTCAGTGTTTGTGCTCAGCGCAGTAATGCAGGTCCGTGCATGCAAACGCGGGTCGGAGCTTTCTCCTGCTTAAAGTCAGTCAGGCCTGTTATCACACAAACAGCTGTTGGTTTTCGGTGCTGTGTCTGACACCAGGGCAGCATTAACACGAGCGCCGGCCTTGCCCTGTGACTCGACTATTTATTCGTGACGCTTCCGGCACAACACTACCAAACACAGGTGGGTGCAGCACTCAGGCCACTTCAGTCCCACCATTAATTCCTGATGACGACCGCTTTTTAAATCGAGGGATTGGAGGGAGGCATCGCTAATCACGACCAATCACTTTAGAACACATGGGGAATGTAGGAGTAATTGCTGGTATAATAGAAATGTAATGAACGCTTTCATACCTCTCCATTTTACCCCGTTTTATTGTCTTATGATCATTATCACTCATCACTTCTATTCTCTTCGATGGGCCGGTAAACAGCCTTCCAGAGTGCTGATTTACGTAACAGGTTCCACTTGCTCTGACTCAGTTTTAATTCATTTCAGGGTTTTTCACACTTGATTTTGATTTCTTCTTGTTTTAAAGACCTATGATTGCACAGCGGCCTTGATTAGCGCTTATTGATGGGTAGGCACACGTAATAGCAAAATGACAGGCTTGGGACGTCATAGCTGGATATAGGATACCAAGAAGTGGCTTTTATGAACGGTGGAGATAAATGAAACCCATCGGACATACTACAAGGTGATAATGATGCATCACGCGCTGTGGACTAGAGCTGTCTACCAAGGTTCTTCTCTCAGTACAGAGCTCTTCCTATAGATTGTAGGCTGTGAAAAGTAACCTGCCCACTATAGCTTTCTTATTGATCTTCTGGTGGCAGTCTGTGACTGGACATATGAGTCTGTATTTCACCTACATGGTCTCTGAGGTGGTGACAGCAATCTGTGAGTGGCCGTGTTGTGTCATGACTTCAATATTCAAAAATCGATCTATCTAGGCGATCGGGAGGGTTACACAAAGATATTGCACAGTGTAAAAGCAGAGTGCTGGTTGTAAGATGGATGGTGAAAAGAGAAGGCAAGGAAGCGCAACTGGGACTATTCAAAAAAGAGATGGATAGAGGTGGTTAGCGGGGAGCAAACATTCCCCTCCAGCGAGCATGCGACTCAGCATCCATCTGCACACCCTGAAGCCTCCCTCACATCCATCACTCCCTCACCGCACCTACCTCCCGCTTTCATCTTACCTCCCGTTACCCCTGTCCCTTTCTCCCTAACTTGTCGCGGGCAGGAGTGCAGATGGGATTCAGCAGTTTCTTACGCACACAAGATGTCATTCACCTCGGCTGGCAATCCATCTTCCACTGTATCACACGTGGAAGGGAGCATGTGCAGAGACGTGGGCCGACTGTGTGGGTGGACGGCAGTTAGCAATGCTTTGGGACTACGTGTTGTTCTTATGTGTCTTTGGCGAGCATGGAGGGAGTTATGATCACCCGTTTTATGGCCTCATGTCAGGGGCAGCAGTGTTGGATTTAACCCCTCCAGGAGCTACACGCAGTGTTGAGATCATCACATTCAAACTGCATTTCTCCTGAAGTTGTCCTGTCCTGATCAGAAACACATCAGATAGGCTGGGATGTTGTCGCTCCTACTGAGCGGGTTGTGTTGTTGGCCGGTCCAGGCTGGTTTACTGGAAGCCTGCCAGGGATGCTGCTGCCCAGCTGGTGGCTGCTTGCTGTTAGCGCTGCTGGATGAATCGAGTGGGAAAATTAAGCCTTTGATCGATTGTCTCACTGTGGACGACAGGAATACCTAAGACAGCCATGAGTCAGCAAGCTGCATGCGCCATCATCCCGTTTGCTTTCTCGCTTCCCCCCCTTTTTCTCTCTCACTCCCCTTCTCTCCTGTCTCTCTCATCTGTTTCCCCTTTCTTCCCTAAATGTCAACTTTTGGTGTCAGTCCCATAGAATCAAAGAGCAAAGTCCTCTTTCTAGTCTCAACATTTTAAACTGACATTTTACAGTTTTACAAGGAAAAATCCATCAAAAGAGAAGCAGATTAGAATGTATCCACAGATAGCATCCTGAACATACAAAGCAGCTACACTTCCATCTGTATTCAGATACAATGCCCTCTTGTCTCTTTCTTTTATCTGAACAACCAGACGAGGCTCACCACCACAGCATTTTCTTTTTATAATCTCATTTTTGGGAAATAAAAATTTGATGCACGTCTACTTTGGTTATTGTTGTCCTTATGTAAACAGCAGCAACGTTCCCCCCTTCCCGGAGAAGGACTCAAGCGCAGAGAATCAGGAAAGAGCTGGATCATTTCCAACTGCTGAATAAAAACCATGGCAGCAGGTAGACTGATTAAAAACAACAAGTCCTGCCAACGGGACGGACTAACTACACTGACTTAAAACAATCCTACCCAAACCAGAAGGGAGGTGTGCTCTACCAAACAAGACTTCTCAGATAAACATTGCCTGGCTGAAACATGAGCGAATGGAAGTTTGAACTGCATATCTGTTGTTCTGAAGGGCTCCTGTCTCCTGTTCAAGTTTCTATACCTGTATTTTCACTGTGCAGTCACTATAGATAGTGTGTTGCTTTTGTTTTCTGTACACAATGGTGTTTTTTTAATGGTGTTGGGATTGATGACGGTAGAAACTCCATGTGAGAATTTATAAATGTTTTTTGTTTGCTTTAGAAAGTGTCAGATTTTGTAAGATTTACTGTAACTGGGGCCTCATTTGTAAAATGGACTCACAATCAGGTTTGATCTTAAAGGTCTTTTTCCACACCAGGGATGTAACAAGTCACCCACAAGACTCTTGCACTCACCCTGCAAATATTTCCCATCAAAACTATTTGCTCCGATGGATGCACACATTTTGTGATAGTATTATATTATCTCATTAAATTGATATTTACTGCACACCACACAGGAAAGCAGAAAAACGCTGCCAGCTTGCAGACCTCCAACAGGGTCGCACTGCAGCAGTGACTGGCTTTGTTTGCTGTCTGGTTCTGTCCGGGCTGTTAAGATGTATTAGTACGTTTAAACACGAAAGTTACGATCTACCCAATTGACGAGGTGGTAGACCAGCTGCTCCCATGTTTTGCAAGGTAAAATGATTGTTTTTTATCAAAGTTGTCTGGTAGATTTGAAGAGAGTTGGATGTAACAACTTAATTTCCCGAACAGTAAATGCCACATATACTGTAGTAAAGACTGTTTGTGCAGAGCGCAATTGAGGTCACTCACCCCAAATCACCTTGTCTTTATGATTTGGTGTTCTTTGTCAGATAATAAATTGGAACATGACAATCGACAGGTCTGCCATTGTCATGACTTGTGATGTTTGTTTCGCGCAACGTGATGGGTTTATGCCTTCATTCACAGTGTGCATTGACCTCATTCCTAAAATAAAACAACACACTCCCATGCTGCACGTTTTATATTGTTTGTTAACGAACTTCTTAGTCTTAATCTCGTCTTCCAAAGATTTCCTCTTTTAGTCCTTGGCTTTTCCTGACTAAACCCTCATTTTTTCTGACATTACCTTAGAGGAAATCACAAGGCAGGTGCTGTCAATTTATATTGATTTGAGATTTATAGATCACAGGTGCATGAGTTACAAATGCATTATTAGAACCGACTTTAGAAAAGTTTTCTTTGCTTAGAATCTTTGACAATCGAATTTTGGCATAAATCTAAGAACTTTTTTATAAATGAGCCCCCCTAGCCTTTTCTGTCAATCATAGAGTCTGAAAACAAACCACATTATACTGACTCTTACACTTAGAAGTCACCGCACAAATGATTTATAAGAGAGATTCAGCCGGCCTCGTCTTCTGTGGAAAGAGTAACCCCCTAGGAAATATGCAAACGGGGCACATAAAGTTTTATAGAGGGCACTGGCGGTGCTTACATTTAAATAATTAGCAAACTCACATGTACCCACCACATTGTCACATCTAGACTGCGTAGACTGAGGTGAAAATGGTGAGAGTGCCCTCAGGCCCGGTGCAGGATCAGCACTTTTAGCACGCAGCAGCATGATGGACAGCAGTCATGACACAAAAGGGCCAGATTTTAATAAACCGTTTCTGCCTCATTTCAGATGCACCTGGAAACGTGCGCGCGTGTGTGGCTTATTAGACAGGTGCACTGACCTGGAAGTGCAGCTGTCATCTGAGGTGCGTTGTAAGTGAAGTGTGCCTCATCCATTGAGGAAGAGTGAGAGTCAGTTTTTCTGTGTAACATACTCTGGCTCTGAAAATTTTAGATCAAATACAATACAAGAAGAAACGGACATATTTAAAAAAAACAGTTTCTTTAAATGAAAAAGCACTGTAATAATTATAAAAAAAAACCAAAAACACAATGTCTGACTAAACACGGCCATCCCAATACCAGAATAATTGTTTGTGTCGCAGCTTAACATTTCTTTATGTTTCATTTTCAGATTTATGTTATCACAATGCTGCGGTGATGGTCTGGTAACGTTTAGGCAGAAAGACCACTTGGTACGGTAAGGAGTAGATTGGGTTTTGGCTCACTTGGTTCTGTCACCACAAACAAGGCTTGAAATTGTATTGTAATCTCTTTGAAAACACCCAGTCTTTTTGGGAGCAAATAGTAGTAGTTAAATAGTTAATAGTTAAAAATGTCCAGTGGTTTCTCACTTACAAATGCCACTATGACCTCTTCATTCTACTCACAGGAATGTAAACTTGCATGTAATCTGAATGGGATTTGACACGTTTATCAAGATGCTGACATGATACATATCTGCAATTGTACAGATTTATCTTCTCTGTCGCTTGCAGAAACCTAAAATGCCAACATTGTATTCTGGCAACTGAGCTGCATAGAGGACAACGAGTTGTGGCTTTGTCATTAACTTAATTTCAACTTGGCATCCACCGAGCTGCTGCGGCACTATGGTGATTGCACTCTTTAAAAAAAAAAAAAAAAAAAAAAAAAAAAAAAAATCTTTTTTTTTTTTTTTTTTTTTTTTTTTTTTCCATCTTTTTTTTTT
>OMLP01032855.1:30001-49299 GCA_900302685.1 Spondyliosoma cantharus | reverse complement strand
TCACCTTTTAAAAAAAAAAAAAAAAAAAAAAAAAAAAACAACTCTTGCAATGTTCTGCTGCAGTTAGCCAGTCAGCCTGCATCCAAGTCAGTGGACCTTTTCTTGATTTCTTTAGCAGACAACTGACACTGTTAGTTTGAGCCTTCCACTGCACTCTACCTCTCTCAGAGTAGTAATGTTGTGTGTTATTTAATCGAGACAGGCCCGACAAAAAATGCAGAGAAAATGAAATGCCCTCAAAACAATGTCTGGGCCAAAAGCATGCCTGCTGTTTGTCTTTGTGCTGTGCAGAAGTAATTTAGCCTCTGGCTGGAAAAGTGTCGTCAGGAGAAGAGCTTAGTGTGTGTGTGTGTGTGTGTGCGTGTGTGCGTGCGTGCGTGCGTGCGTGCGTGCGTGCGTGCGTGCGTGCGTGTGTGCGCAAGACTGTTAGAAAAGAAAGACTGACAACAGGATCTGCTTGAGTATTTACCCTCTGATATTGTGAAAAGGGGCTTGACAACCTGTCATCTTCTACCAACACCTATAATAAGGGTCCAGGAATGTGTGCTGCCTAGGACATTGTCAGTTTGTTGTTGTTATTATTGTTGTTGTTGTTGTTTTGGAGCAAAGCACAGAATCTGAACTGAGACACCAGATTTGATTAAATCATCTGCAAAACCAAAGTAATCTATAAATTACAGTTACTCCACCAATCATATTATTAAGATATTTTTTACATGATTGTAAATGATGCTGTTAATTGATGACTGAGGAGAGGGCACATTAAGACTGACATGAAATCATCCTCTATGACGATCATTCAAAAAAATGTAAGCATTGATCTTTGAGATTTGTTTGTCTTCAAGATTAACTACCAAAGCAGAGCTGTCAGAAGGAGAATCTTTAGATTTGAATGCCTGTTTGGGTAATTTCTGAATATAACATGTTGTGTAGTACATGCCTGAAGCTCCCTCTGCCCCTTTTCCCTTCCATCTGACCTGTCAGTCACACACTGAATGTAATTTGTGAAAAGGGAAGTTTCACTTTGTTTCCAGCTATGTAACTCAACTCGAGCATCAACGTGCACACAAATACACACACACAAACACTGCAGTTTTCACCTACCAGGACCACACACTGTGTAAGATTGACCTGCAACCTCGAATGAACCTGAACATTTACATATCCCTCCGAGACACACCATCACTGGTGATCATTAGAAGAAACATCCAAATTTCACCACCCTGTCCACACATTTTAATTATCTTCTTTCCTCTGTCCCTGAAAATACTGGAATATTGTGACTTCTCCTGGCCGTAGGTCAGAGTCACAGCTGTTCATATAAAGCACTTCTGACATTTTGCCTTGCCCCCAAACCAGATGCTAAAACAGACTTTATCTACTTTTTGTCCATGACCCTTTATTTCTCTTACCAATTCATAACCTGGCCTGGGAAGTAATGGAATATATGTTACAGGATTATTTAGGTAGGATTGAAAAAAAAGGCAACTGTATTGCATTTAAATCACAGTAAAAAAAATGCAATCAGATTACAGATACATGTAGTAAAAAAGAAAGGGATTACTAGCACGATTACAACAGAAATATAATATATACTAGTCTTTAAACATTCACAGGTGTACACATGACAACGAGTCTCACACAAATTACTCTGGTCACTACAGGATACACAGTTGTGTTGTAATATTATCTAGTAGTCTTAATTTGCACATTTGGTTCTGAGGTAATTTGAAAGTAACCAAAAGTGATAAAGTTATATTACTTTAATATTACCATACTTTAATTACGTTTCTACAGGTAATTAGTAGGGGTAGACCAATTGTTGGCCTAGCCGATTATTGAGGCCAATATTCAGTATTTTTCTGATTATCGGTATCAGTGTTTTTTGTGTCCATTGCTGATGAAATAAATTGATTTGAAAATGCACTACTTTGGTTTTAAGGCAACATCCTTTCTGTCTGTATAGTCACTCAATGTCCTGCCCACAACATCATCTGATTGGAGTGGAAGGGTAAGGTAGCAGAAATTGGAAAAAGTTAGTTACATTTGATCATCGGTTATTCTCAACTTTGACAAGCCTTGACTAAGATGTTAATTTTAACTGCAGATGTATATATAGGTTCCAATTATTGGTTAAAGGTCTCCTTGATTACTAAAGAACAGTATCGGTATCAGCCCTGAAAAAAACATATCTGTAGACACCTAGTAATTAGTAACTGTATCAGAATACTTTTTTAAAGTAACCCTCTCAACCCTCTTCATCACACAGCAGTAAGTATCCATTATCACAGCACTGATTGTGGCTGATTGTTTCTCCTTGTCGTAGAAAAGCAGAAAAAGAGTCAGCTCTAACACCAGTACACAATCATCCACTTGTGATTATTAGCAGGATTGTTAAGACAAACAGATGATGGCCTGATGTTTGATGAGACTCATTGTTAGTGACTGCAGAATACCACAGATAATTTTACTCTTGTCAGAAAGAACAAGTTAACGTGTCTCTGTTTGATTTTCCCATGACCAATGTTATATCATTCCATATTTTGTATCATTGTTTATAGTTTTTACTAATATAGTGACACGCAGCTCAGCTCGATTCCTGACACTAATTTACTGCCGGGCTTCAAACAACCCTCACATGAGATGGTAGACACTGCTTGGTCAATGCAGTATTGACATGTACGTCACCTCTGTGATTGGTCTAAGTGATTGACTGTTCAACATAAAAGCCCCTTTGTTTGCTCTATTATTCTCTGCAACTCCATGTTGTCAACCAGATTGAACAAAGACTGTAAGCACAATTGATTTCGATGAGAATATAAGGTCACAGCCCACTGAATATTCATGCCACGTGTTATGATGGGTCTAGATTAATAGGTTTTTATTCTCAGGACCGTGAAATCAGGTAATAACAGGTTTGTTGGAATGTTGTAACCCAGAGGCCAGATTTGCATATTTTTTGGGATAGTGGAAATAACACAAATACTGAAGTTAAATTCAACATTTTAAACATCCAACCATTTTTGGATCATGCACTTCATGATACTGTGACCTGTGCTGAAATAAACTGACAAAAAACTATTCTTTAACTGCAGGTGGTGATTAAAGGAAGGAATAAAAAGAACTGTCTCACAACTATTTTATGCAGCGCTCAAAATGAAACCACAGGTACCCAAGAGAGAATGAGATAGGGAGTGTGTTTCTGTGCTCCCCTGCCTCAGGCTTGTTAAATTGGCAGATCGATGATGCTTTAAATCAATGTTCCAGCAACACCGCAAACCCCATGGAACCCATTAGTGGATTAAGATAGACCACTGTTCCACACTGAGTCCTGTTCTGCCTGCAGGTCCTTTCCACATGACAAATTGGAGGAAAAACTGTGAAATAAAACAAAGAGAAAAGGGCAAACGAGAGGGGTGTGAACAAAATCTGTAACAGTGGAAAAGTTGACAGCAAAGGCTGTGGTCAACGCTGCCGGTGAGGACACACTTGTAGCTCTTCATTCTGAGGGGATAGATTTTTCTTACTGTATTTCAACAAAAGGTCTTATATCTAATCAAACAACACTTTATATAAATCCTTTCCAAGTGCAGGAGAGCATCCAGTCAACAATGAATAACATGCTCCACATGCAAAATACTGTGTCTCTGCCTGTAAACTGAAAAGGGAACAGAGTAGGAAGGGATGTCAGCGATATGTGGGAGCAGATGAGAAAGAAGGGGCTGCAGGGAGAG
Organism: Spondyliosoma cantharus; assembly: GCA_900302685.1. Lineage (NCBI taxonomy): Eukaryota > Metazoa > Chordata > Actinopteri > Spariformes > Sparidae > Spondyliosoma > Spondyliosoma cantharus. The sequence continues at coordinate 45,565 of OMLP01032855.1, read as the reverse complement.
AATGCCAGGGGAGCTGGTCTTTCTCTGATAGCATTGTTTATGTGCCACTGTCTGCGGATCATTGATCCATTCGTCTTCATTACGTCTCCCTGTGAGAACTATTAACTGCTGCCACCCTCAGTTGGGTGCCTGCTATGTTGACATTCACTGCACGGTGTCTCTACCAGCCCACCAATGTCCCTGCCTCCTCTCTTGGAGGTATAAGCTGACAGGTTTATACTACTCGTGGGAAAAAAACAAGACATAGGATTTAACGGGAGGACTTTTAAATTGGCATTTGCAGGATTTATACCGCCATTTATTGTCTTCACAAGGTGGGTTGTCAATCATGCAGGAACAGGTACAAGTATAGAAATTATAAAGTGTGCCGCTGCCATGTCAACAGTGCAGCTACGGTTGGTTTTGTATGTTTCCACATGCTTTATCCTTCAAGCTTTGTTTCTGACCCATATAATGTATGTTGTGTAATAATGAATCAAACATCCACCCACTCCTACTCATGAGGAGTATTGTTGCATCTCTTTAACAGAATTCAGCATAACACATGAACTACAAGCGCAGGCAGGAAATACATCCCAGTTGGTTTGTTAAAATGCTCTTTAACTGACTGTTCGAAGATCCTCTGCTGACTCCCTGCTTAATGCACTTATATCTGGAAATGTCCCCTGAGAGACATCCTGTTTGAAATTCCTGCCTGAACTGTTCCCATTGTCTATGCGAGGCATGTTGTTGTGTGACTGCCTGAGCCCAGAGAGACATCATGGGCCATCAGAAGCAGCTTGAATTGCACCACATGAGTCCAATCGACTGTCAAGATCACTTTCACCTCGTTGTGTCAACTTGTAGCTTCCCTACACTTGTGAAATGTGACAAGATTGACTTATAGCTGTTGTACAGTGTTATTTTTGAGAAAATATGAGACAAGCTGACTGATAACTGCTTGATCTTTCTCTGTCCTCTATCTCCCTTTCTCTTCCTCTCCTAGAATCAACCACAGATCTGGCTGTCATCCTCATCACTGCCTCATCTGAGCCAGAGGAAAAAGAAAGTCAGAGCATGGTCTGGTGTGGAGGCCGCTGTTGCTATGTGTGAAGGAGTGCCGTGGTGTCAATGGAGACCGAAGGCTATCGTGACCTCCTGGAGACCAGTGATGGTCAGGGGGTAGGCCTGCTGGATGGAGGGAGCGAGGTGGGGGTGGAGGAGGGCTGGAGCACACCCTACCCTCTTGGTTTCCAGGTGTCTTTGACCACAGTGCTGATACTGGAGCTGGTTTTGGGCTTCAGCAGTAACCTGACTGTGCTTGTGCTCTACTGTGCTCAGTCCAACCTGGTGGATTCAGTCAGCAACCTGGTCACAGTCAATCTCCACGTGCTGGACATACTGGTATGTGTGCTCTGTCTGCCACTCACTGTGGCTGTGATCCTGGTGCCAGCCAATGGAAGTGGAGTCAGCAGCCTGGCCACGCTGTGCTGCTTTCACGAGGCCTGTGTCACATTCACCAGTGTGGCCACAGCAGTTAATGTGCTGGTGATCAGTTTGGACCGATACGACATCTCAGTGCGTCCAGCCAGTCGTCTGCTGAACCCCAGGCGTGCAGCGCTGCTTCTGGCAGCGGTGTGGGCTGTGTCTCTGGCTGTCTTCTTCCTGCCCTTCCTTGAGGGGGACTTCTTCTCCTCGAGTACTGAGGACAGTGAAGATGAGGAGCTGGAAGGGCAGAACCTTGACTCCGAGGTCACCACTGGACTGACTACCATATTTACCTCCCTCTCTCCAACCTCTCTACCCACAGCTCATCCTTCCTCCCCTTCACATCACCTGCCTCCAGCATGGCAGAACAGGACACTGCTGTGCGTAGGAGGGCAGGGGTACTACACAGGCCTGGCTATGTATTACCACTTGTTACTCCAAGTGCCATGCTTCTTCATCGCTGTGGTCGTCATGTTGTTCACTTACTCCAGGATCCTGCAAGCCCTCAACATTCGCATTGGCTCCCACATGATGAGGAGTACGCGTGCAAAGGACTCCACCTGCAGGATACGCTGCAGGAGGCGCAAGAGGAAGGACCTGAGCCTGCCTACAGAGGTAGTGTCCTCCAACCAGAATCAGAACCTCAACCATCCTCCTCTTATTCCCTCCCCCACCCCTACTCCAACATCGCCTCCACCACTCTCCTCGATGCCCCAGGGGATGTCTGACAGTGGAGCAACAGTCACCACTGTCAGTACTGCCGCTACCACACCCATTGCCACCACACCAGCCACACCTGCATCTCCGACCCCAGCTTCAACCTCAGCCCAGACCCACGCCACCTCACCTCTGCCTGCGTCCTCCATGGGTGTACAGGCATCAGTTTCTGCCATCATTGCCTTGAGGCGGGCAGTGCGCAGGCACAGGGACCGTCGTGAACGGCAACGGCGCGTCCTAAAAATGTCCCTCATCATCATATCCACATTCCTTGGCTGCTGGGCCCCTCTGTCTGCAGTCAATGTTCTTATCCTGTGTATGGGTCCCAGTGACGGCCTGGTGCGACTGCGCCTCTGCTTCTTGGCGATGGCTTATGGAACCACTATTTTTCACCCTCTGCTCTATGCTTTCACCAGGCAGAAGCTACGTCGTGCCCTCAAAACACGTGTCAAGAAAAGGGTAGTGTCCCTTCTGCAGGTCGACCCAGCTCCTAGTGGGGGGACAGTTATTCATAACTCCTGGGTGGAGGGGGGAGGCCAGAGGAAGACTCGCAAGCCACGGGTGGAAGCCAGTGATGGCACTGATCGATGCCTCACAGAGGCAGTGAGAGAATGAGGCTGGTCTTCAGAGTGCGTTTGCATCTATGGGTGTGTGAATGCGAATCTGAAGTATTGTGTGTACCTTACTAATTTGCCGGAGATGGATCGTGTGTATACTCGTGCATGGGTGAGAGAAGAATGAGAACCAGTTAGTTTACAAAGGTCAGGACAAATCCCATGACCTCTGGTTCCATGCAGATGTGAGACAGGTGAGTCCCGAGGTCTAATTAGAGCCAGCTTTCAGCTGTCCCTTCACGGCCCTCATTAGTCCACTTCCTGACTGACAGGGTGGTCACTGTGTCTCCATGGCAACACTGGCCAAGCATTTAGACAACACTATAGCCATGGCTACTGAAAACACTAGTGTGCACCCAACGTATTGGGTAAGGGTTAGATAACAGCAAATATATATGTTATTGCTCCTGAGTGCACTTTCAACTTGCATGTGCATGTACATATGCACAGTTAGACAGACACACGCACACACACGCACACACACATGCGCACACACACACACCCACACACATGCATACTGATCTATATTTAGTCATTATCTGTGAAAGCACACCAATATCTACCTGCACAGATATTCTCAGTGAGAAAATAATTATTGGAAGTCCTTGTTTCTTTTTGTTTCCCTTTATTTTTCATGCCTTAATTGAGTTATTAAGATATTCTCATGGTGCTGAATGTCCTGCTGTATGTTTACAACAATGTTTCAGAGTGACAGTGTTTGCACATACTGTATAGGGTATAGCAAGGTAATGGCGGGTAAATGCGAGCATTCAGATTCAAAGTTTACAGGCTCATTTGAAACTACCAGGAAACTGCAAAAAAATCTGGTTCTATTTTCATTTCAAGGAAGCACCATATTTTAGAAAAATGTGTGCAAGTTAAAGCTTAAAGGCATGACTTTATTTTTTCTTTCAATAAGCTGTCACAATGACGTAGGCGAGGATGTGTGATTGTGTTTGTATGTTTGCATGTGTGCATGTATGCGTAAATGAATAAATGAGTGTGTGTGTCCATGATTATGTGCAATAAATCATGAGCAAAGCAATGACCCCTAGGATGTGAACAAAGAGAATGTGAACACAGAATTGTTGGTTCTCTAATTATAGTTTGGATTACAGGGGAAAAGAGAAGAAAGGGGACTTCATATTAACAGCATTAGGCCATTGGGCATAATATAAAGACAAATTACCTGGAGCAATTGTAAAATACACAGACCACTGTAATACTACTGAACTTGTATCACTTCAATTTTAAAGTGGAAAATCAAAGGGCAACATTTTGTGTAGTCTCTGCAGGTAAACTAGCATCTTTAAACCAGAGAAATCCCAACGTCTGACATGGGACATCTGTCTCCTCATTTTAGCTGTTTGTTGCTCTGGAGGGCAGAGTCACTGCTTTTGGACAGCACTTTGAGTGGCTGCGGAGGCAGACAGGCCTCTGCCAGCTTCTGGACTAAGTCCTGGACATGCTACACTACATCTGTGTCTCTCTTTCTCCTCAGGGCGTCATGTCTCATTTCCAAATGTGCTGGACATAAAACAACCAACCAGCCCTCAATCAACTGTTGTATTCTGGGTAGTAGGTAAAGATTTATGTCAGTGGGTAGATAGAGTACACTTTAAACTTTATATGGGCTCAAGTCATTGAGAACTTCTTGGGCTTTGGGCTAACTCATCATCCTCACCCCTTTTACACTATTGGTGAGCCAGACAGAAGACAATAATTCTTGTGTATTCATGTACATTTTTCAGGGATGTAAATATTGAAGTGTTTGTTTTGAGTTTTAGTCAAAAAGTGAAGAAAAAAAAAAAGGGTTACTTTTGGTCACAATCATCTGCCGGACAGAAAATCAGCCATTGTGAGCGAGTTGGAAAGTTGCTGTAAAAAGAAATAAGTGTATTTGTGTTAATACTGTATGTGTGTACACTGTACTGTACATTTATGACCATGTGTATAGAGAAATATTAGTATTGTATAAGATTTATATTATGTGTTATTATTATAGAAGAAGAGAAACTGTATTAAAAGGTGATCTATCTAAGAATTGCTCTATCTCAGTGTCAGTTCATCAACCTTTCATGTTCAATGTACTGGTTGTTGATTTTTCAAATATAGATTTTTATGTATTGGGGATTTATACAAGAAAATCTATTGAATACGTGTCTGTGCACATGCATTTTATCTGCTATAATATTGGAGAGAGGAGAAATATGTAGGTGTGTGTTTGTCTGTATGACTTTACAGACAGCTCAAATGATAGAAGTGTGAAGAAATTATGTAGAATTGGAGGAAATTAGTTTTCAATTTAACAACCTGAAAGGTTTTACAACATGCAGTAATTACTGACTTAAAAATTTCTGCAGAGATTTCTCTGATCATTAGACTATTTAAGAATTCACAGGAATCTAATCTGTAAATGAAAGAGTGACATGTGACCCTTATATCATGAGTAAGAGCTCATCGCAGACGCAGCTGTATTTTTAAAGTCGCACCAGGGCGCTGCTTGGATTCATCCTGCTCAGCTAAACTGGGGAATTCCTCTTTCCCTCTTCCTCTGGACCTTACTGTCCAAATCTGTCTCTCCTATTTCCAGCTGTCCCTCTCTTTCTACATCTCCTGTTTCCGCTCCCCATTTCTCTGATCCCTAAATTTAGAAACTCCATCCCAGATACTTGCAGTATTTAGTGCTGACTGTGGTCAACCCTCGCCGTGCCTCACTGTGATGTGACAACTGTGCTAATCACCAGTACTAATGAAGATGAAACTTGTTAGTCAGGTAAGCATCTGTCGAGCAAGCTCAGTCTCTTGATGTAACCATAACAAATCTGTCTGCGCATGTGGCATGTGTGTGTGTGTGTGTGTGTGTGTGTGTGTGTGTGTGTGTGTGTGTGTGTGTGTGTGTGTGTGTGAAAGTGTTTGCTGCCTTACTGATTTGTGCATTGAATCAACATTGTAGATTCCTCCGTCCTGCTTGATAATCTCATGAGTCCCCTCCCCTTTCACACCCTCATTTCCTCCCTCGGTTCTCCTTCTTTTTATTCCGCCGGGCTGCATCTCTCTCATCTCTTATCCACACTCAGGCCCTCCAGAACAAAGCGAGGAACAGCTGCAGTGTCTGTGAAAGAAGGAAAGTCACCTTGGGGAATGACAGAGGAACAAAAAAACGTGAGAGAGAGAGAGAGATGAAGAGAGACAGAGAGAGAGAGAGAATGAAAGGCAATATGGAGGGAAGATTAGGGGGGAAAGAGAGAGGAGAAGGGAGAGATAGAAGCTGGCATTGGGACATCACATGACTAATAAAGGGACAGCACTGCATCACTGCAGAGCTCCTTCAGGAAAAAAAGAGAAAAACACTAAGTGCAGAATGATAAGATTAGTAAGCTTTACTGTTTTCTACCACGGATGGCCTGGCAGAGTCTTACAATGTTGCTCCTGGGCATAAAGCACACAAATCATAAGTTAGAATAGCCAGCAAATATTTATAGCCCCTCATTTCCTCTTTTGTGATTTATGGCAAAGTATTCAACCAGCAGTGACTTTGACAAATGTGACAAATGAAAATAAACAACAATAGACTGGCACTGCTTTGACATGACGTACTGCTGGTCCCAGGTCTTACACAGGCCCTCTGATTTGACCAATATTTTAAAGGTTTTATTGTTATCTAATGCTCAGGAGCTGATGTGTAAAATAAAACACAAAAAAAACTATCTACTATCTATGTATAGTGAAATGTGAAATTATCTAAAATACACTGCACCAAACATTATTACACGATGCATGTGTCATTAATTGTAAAATAAATAATGGAAAACAAAGGTTTTAAGTGTATTTACATTTTCTATGAAATAAATATTTTGATTTCGTTTGTGTGAGCAAACAAATGGAAATCAATAAAGCAATGCACAGACAGTTATCTTGAGATAGAGGCACCTCATCTCTGGAAACAGGAAATTAAAAGAGAAAGAAAGTGACCAATAAAAGCTTTGTATGAATTTCAGTTGCAAACAAACCTTACAGGATTTCATCATGTTTTTTCCTCCATTGTTATTTTCAGAGGACGGTCCACAGTTAACATCCTGGTCCGTTAGCCAGGAATCAAAATGTATGAAGCCAACCAGCGTTTTATGGTCACCAATGGCGCCATCTTGTGTCCGAACTGTAGCTAGGCCAACTGTAGCTAAACAGTAAGAGTTGTATTTCTCCACTTTTACCCTCCACTGGAGATGCTTGCTGCTTTATCGCATAACCGATATCGTTGTTTCTCTTCAAAAGTCACGTCTAGAAACTTTTGTCCTCTCTCCACTGTGCTCAAGAGGATCTGTGTGGCTAACGTTTGCTAATAGCTAACACTACATTAGGTACCACCACGGCTAGTTCGGTTACTGTTAGCACACGGGAGAAATCGTATCTTTACAAGAAAGATGCAGCTCAGGAACATTCTATAAGTAAGCGATTATATATCTGTACCTATGATTATTGATTGGTTGAACAGAAAGAGATCACAAGCGCCGAAATAGCTCAGTTGGGAGAGCGTTAGACTGAAGATCTAAAGGTCCCTGGTTCGATCCCGGGTTTCGGCAGCAATGGTTGATTCTTTTTACTTTTTCTGTGAAGACACGGTGACTATGCTACATTGCTTATTAGCACAACTAACAGTGGTATGTTGGATCTTTTGGTTTGAAATGACACGTTACCATTCTACCAGAAAATCTTATACGACAATAAATAAACATTTACAGACACTTACACATAACAATCCCATATCTCATTTACCTTTTTACCTTAAAATCCGTACGTGCAGCAATTGTAGTAAGCTAAAGTTTGTGAATTGAAGATAAATGGATTTTTTTCATTTTAAAGAGTGTTGTGATGGAGTTAGTAACGTTAAACTAATAAGGTAGATGCTTTTACCGTATTGGTAACATTTTGACAAAGCGTTTTTTATTGGTGTTGCAAGTATATTTGGTGTTAATTAAAAGGTTAAAGTTTCACGCTTTTTCACCATGTTTCTTTCATAAGTAACAAAGCTAACTAAGCTATTCCAGGAATAACGTTAGTGAAATGAAAACTTCAACATGGCCTTCTGAAATGTTTAGTAGTAGAAAGCAGGAAATACTCACTAAAGTAATGTAAAAGTACTTCATGTATCTACTTAGTCTACTCCTCTGTCAGATATTTGAGTTTATAGTTAATTTTTCCTTGTGATCAGTATGTCACAGTTTGCCTGATCTCACAACATAGCAAGCATGGAGTCAGGCGTGCACATGAAATTAAAAGGGAACCAGTTGCCTGCACTGTCACCAGGGGGCGATGTTGTCCAATAAATCATAACAGTGGAGCTCCTCATTAAAGATGAAAAACAACCCAGTCTGCAGTTCGAAGGAAGTTTGAACAGATCATTGGTATTTAAAGGGCAAATGCAGCTGTTGCTTAAAGCTAAATATTATATTTCATGGGGATTGACATGCTTTTAATACGGTTGAATGGACAACAAAAGGTGCATAATATATGTTTTATCTTTTCCAAGATTAGCACAGTTTGACATCATACCTGGAAGCAGCTCAGTATAACCACAGTCTGATCTACTGGCCACTGAGCTTCAGCTCCACTGAATGTGGTAATGAGGGAGGGGTATTAACTTTCCCTCACCGTATGTCCAGGAGATTGTATCAGTGACCCCCTGGTCACAAACTTGCTTCTCTATCTTTTAGGCCACCACTGACTGATGTGGTATGTAACCCATGGGACATCTCTGGATTTTCAGCATCTTCAGGCATTTTTCTGCACCCACACTGGAGTTTCTCATTTTGTTGAGAACAATGCACCGGAAGAACTGGGTGTGTTGTCACAGAGATCTGTGGCAAAAAGTAGAGTAGTGCAACTTGAAGGCTGGGCAATATATATATTTACACTAATATTTAGATGTTATATTGTTATCAGGTGTAGATATCATCTTAGATTTTGGATATTGTTGGCTCTTCCTGGTTTTAAAGTAGAGGTGCCAAAACTTTTCCCCTTCGAGGGCCAAGACTGAAACTTAATGGTGGGATTTGGGCCAAAAGCATGCGCCCGTTGAACTGTATTCTTAAAATGCCACATAGTTCCCATTGAATGCGCTGAATTCCCGCACAGAGTCACACTCTGCCCAATGTGCTCAGATTATGATCCTAGACCATTGTATTTTACAGCGTTAGCAGGGATTTTTATTGTATTTCTTTGGATAATTTTTATATTTTCTGTAGCTAGAAACATCTAGCCGGCCAATGCTAACATTACCATTGGCTGGCTTGGGTCTTAGGGTCCCTCTTTGGGCAGCGTTGGTTTAAAGGATGCACTACAACAAAGTGATTGTCATCCCTACAATATTGTTATGGTATTTCGTAAAAATGTAATGATATTTAATTTTGCATGTAGTTGTAGCATTTATGAAGTCCTTTGGAAGAGATTTCAAAATATCATATATTTTTCGTGATGAAGTCTATCACGGTGTTATTTTCAGGCAAATTTTAAAAATGGTGCTAATTAACCATTTATCTTGCAAACAATTAGCTTTTCCTGTGATGACTTTCCAGAACTGTACAATCCCACCTCAAAAGACGATAAACCTGCTGTGTCATGATATTTAATAACCCTTAAAATGGGACACCCTGAACTATATTTTGTCTTTTGCTCTGCAGTGACTTGCCCACGGCAATGCAGCCTCTTACTTTGCTGTGCATTCAACTTGTTGGTTGAAAGGCGCCATCATCCCAGCAGGTTTACGCAAATGTGTATCTCACACGACTACCATGTGATCTCCCTGACTCTTGTGTGACGTCATGGGATGAATAACTCACACTGGTTGAATGCTGGGAATTCACCACTACTCACTACTACTAGGGAAACCTTTGGGATAAGAAGCAGCTTGTTTAGGAATCTCAAAATTGAAGTCTAGTAGACTTTTGTCCACTGTTGGAGCAGTTTGTGGTTCAAAATGGATTTATATGAAAATAGCTGTGGTTGTCCCCAGGTGTGTGAAATAATGTGTGTAAGTGTATACAGAGCTCAAATGGCTAAACAAAATCCAAGATCAGACTGTGTATTATTTGACTTGCTATCATATCCCTCAATTCACACACATTATTTAGGACCTGGTCAGCAGCAATCTAACACTCCTCTGACACTCAGGACGTCTCTCTCTTTACCACGACACTTTCTCAATGGCAGTCCTCTTGCTCTCTCATTACTGCTTAACACAAGTTTTGATTTTACACCATGGCTTTGTTGTGGTTTTATAAGTCTTATAAATCTTGCAAACTCATCAAAGAAACAAAGTATTTTTTTCAACTTTTCCCAACTTTAATCACAACTTAAACACTACAGAGGACGTGCTCTTCCACCACGTGCGTCTGTGTTTTTGACTTCTGTACATTCGTCTTCACTCCTCTTTTGGCATTTTATTACTGTTTCTTTGCCTGTGACAGTCCACACGTTAAAATGCCACTCCTAAGTTTATTTATACACACACCTTTCCCAGTAAAGGCTGAACCCGTTGAACCCTGAATATGACACGTGACATGTTTATTTTGTGTGTGTGTCGATAAGCAGACAGCAGAGTGTGTGTCTGAACGTGCCTTTGATAAGCGAAAGTCATTTAAGTACATCTATTGGTCTGACATTTATTTAACACTATTTGCTGGATTTTTCCTCAAAAGATAAAAAGGAAAAATATAAAATTCATAACTCAACAATAAATATGTATCAAGAAACATGTTAGTAGTATGTTGGAGAAAAAAAAAGTGCAAATGTTAAGAAAGGGAATACAGGAAACATTGTTAGCATTTTTGCAAGTTGTCAAAGTATAAATCCAAAGGTTCAACTGTAGTGGTATTATGTAACAGACGGCGACCACATGGTACAAGGCAATGGTTGCGAAAGTCTGGCACTTTTCCTAAAACATGATGTTCTTGCACGGTTGAGCAAAATGTAAAAAAAAAAAAAATGCATGTTCTGTGGTATTGTAACATATAATTATTTGACTGTTGCACTGACATTTGGGGATGAAGACATGTGGGCTGGTAACTGCATTACCTGGATTTAGTCTGGATTTAGAAGTCATCTTGTGAGTTTGGCAGGATTTATGATTCAGATACAACTCACCTGGTTCACATGACTTTAACACTCTTTAGTCAGGCAGGGAGTTTGAAACAACTGTGTGTTAATGTTTGATTGTGTGTGTGTGTGTGTGTGTGTGTGTGTGTGTGTGTGTGTGTGTGTGAGAGAGTGAGTGTGTAAAGTTTAAATCTTTAAATGTATGCCTGAACACCATGGAGACTGTGACTGTCTCCATGTTGCCTCCAAAACACAAAAACAACCATTTCATAATCCAAAATACAATGCTGCATATTTTATAGATGTCAGTCTTGTGACACAATGCCTGTCAGTGTCTGAAATCTTAAGTATTTTCATTACAGAATGTTTATTGGCAGCAGTGAATGAGTGACAGCAGCTGCTTTGACTTGTCGTAGCAGGTAAGACCACTCATTATGTTAACGATGGCACGTGTCTATGGTCACATTTGCTTGAAATTAAAGAAGCACGTCAGCAAATTTGCGTCCTAGCTCCCTGTGGAGTCAAACTTTGCTGAACTTTGATGCAAATTTCACCTTGATGCCGGTCATTCACCTACATTTAGAACCAACAAGCATGACCCAGCATGCAAAAAAATACCAGGCTGTGGAACTGCAGCACCTAAACTGAATATATAGTTGATTGTTAATTCGCCCAATGTTATGATTAAGACATGAGACAACTCAGATGTCCTAGACTCAGCAGTTACATTGAGTTTGTATGTCAGCGATTCCCACAAAGAACAGGATGAGTGCTTTGTTTTGCCGTACAGATACTCATACTTGGCCCACTTCCTGTATTTACCCAGCCCACTCCCCAGTGCACTTCCTCTTTTCAGACCTCAGCTCACACTTCTGCAACCTTCAGTTGCCTTCAGTGTGCACGTCTAAAGAAGTCACACATGGCCATTGAACTATGATAGGAAACAGGATGACCAGCACCCTCAGAGAAACTCATCAACTGAAGTCAGGGAAAGTGAGAGACAGACGCACAAAAAGAACCAGAGACAGATATTGTTGCTTTCAAACATGCCTTCATTGAGTGCAGACTGTAGTCCCTCTATTAGTTACAGGCCTGGTGCCAAGTACACAAAGACCAGTGTGATTTGCTGATGTCAGGAGAGAATAAGGCCTGTCTACCTGTTTCAGTCCCACCTGTCCCAGTCGGCTTACAGTTAGCTACTGTGCCATGATACAATTTGAGATTAGTGCGATTAGCCGATTAAATGTTCCGACCCTTGCTAGTCGGCACCAGAAATAGTTGTGGTTTGCACTGAAATGTCCTCTCTTCCTAGTCAAAACTAAAGTTTTTTTTGTCTTGCTGAACATTGGCTTTAATAAATGGTATTTGTTAACTTTTATTTAGTGAGTAGTTGTCATGTTTTGTAAGGAAATGACATGTTCAAAATGCACAATACAAAGTACTACACATTTCAGCAACATTTATAATACAATTTGGTTATATAATAATGTGATTTATGGTTTCAAAATGGCTCTGGTGTTTTTATGGACAAGTAGAGAAATGATTGTGCAACATTTTGACTGATTTCTGAGTGTTTCCTCGCTTAAAGACGTGTTGAGTGTAGTAAGTTTATACTTTTGTTTGAGCGTCGGGGAAATAAGTCATTTCTCACATGGAAAACCACATGAATGAACAAAAGAGAGGTAACACTGAAGGCCTGCCTAATGGGGTTTTCTATCCAGGCTAGGTGCACGTGATTATTAGCCATTTCGGAACTTGATGAGACTTGACTACATTTCACTTTCTTTGGTCATCGGTTTAAAACCAACCTACTCTCACCCAAACTTTATGTTCTCTCTGCCCAGTGTACATTGTGTAGGATGTTAGAGACGAAACTGGTACAAGTAGGTGCCATTGCAAGTCCCCATTTTTCTGTACATGTGGAGTATATGAAATAAAACAGCTCCCCTCACATTTGTCTTTGTTACTACTTCCTTGTTTTAGAAGCATTACACCACTATTAGTTTACAGAAGCTAGAAATTACTTGCAGTAACTTGAGTGGAATCTGCTTTCTGTCTTGGACAATCATGATGATCAGACATGTTATATTATTATTTCTTCTTGTTGCTTGATCTGCAGAATAAAAAGCTGGTTTGTTTGATTGATTTATACGTTACCACTAGAGAGAACATACTCCATGTCAGACAGTAAAGTTTGACTTATTACATTGTATGCAAAATATCAGCAGCAGGTTGAGTTTGACCCTCAAATATAACTCCTAACTTCACGAGTTGAGTTGTAATTTGATGCACTTTTCCCTGATATGAAACAGTGCCAAATCTTTCATAAGTTCATTGTTACTAAACCATTTGGTTGAGACCCAAATCTACTTTCACACTATGGCGGAAGAAATCCATTTGGTATATTTTACAAACCAAAAGCACTTGAGCCAATATTATCAGGTTCTCCAGGGCCGTGAAAGCAAGCAACGGGTACAGTTGGTCCATTGTTAAAAGATTTGTTTCTTTCATATATATGCGGTAGATGAGAAGACAGGGGGTGGCATGGGAGTGCTTGGTGTTCTTCCAGCCATTTTCTTCTGTTATCCAGACAGACACAAAAATGAAAGAGAAATCTGTTGTCTGTATGCAGAACAGTACATCAGGGCAAAACAATCCGCATCAAGTTTATCCTCTCATTCTGCTTTCCCTTTCATTTCCCTTGAATTAACTAGTTTTCGTCTAGTTTTCAAAAGAGTGCCTTTCTTTCCATCACCTCAGTGTTAGACCTGTGCCTTTGGAAAGGTGCCCAAGAATGTAATTGATGTGGAAAACAGCAGGAAGTTCAGAGCATTCAGAATCGCTATCACAGGTTAGATCAAATGTTTCCTGTCAGCAACAAACAATGAAGTGAAAGGTGTAGTGAAGGTTTGTTTGGAGTGGAGCTGCAGCACCTATTCTCCTGTTGTCATCTCAGCATAAAACACAAAGTGTAAAATATTACCTCCAATTTCCCCCAGTGTTATCAGGATGTACATTGTACTAGCTAAATTTTGGATTAATAATTGTAATCAACAGACTGACTGAAGACCACTTACATCAAAGGACTCCAGAGCCTCTGTCTTCCGCAATGTTTGTAGATAGTGTGTCCAAACCTTTATATTTTTGTTGGTCTAGATATGGATTAATTTTGAGAATGATAAATGTCCTTCTTCTATAATATAATATGCAAGCCATACCCATCACAAAGCATAGGAGCGACATGTAACACCGCTGGGAAGATGCCAGGAAATTTGGTTTGAAATCTAGCAGCTGATCCACTCTGTGTGTCATGAAATAAGACTGTACAGATACAGAGATGTGCTTTGGTGGAAAACATTTATTGGCATGTCTCTGCTCTCTTATTTTTCCAGTTGCTGGACAGCAGTTGTAATATAATCCATTGAGGCACATGCCACAGTGGTACAGACTAAGGACTTGCAGTACTAGGCCTTCTATATGAGGCCAAGAATTCCCATTGACCAGTGGGCTGGAGTCTTTATTTATAGCCTGGGAATGACCTGTAAAAGAGGGGCTGGCATGAGGGGCTGCTGCAATATGTTGGGGGGTTACCCAAAGTGTTCTTTACGAAACTGTCCTCAGATTAGGAGTGCACAACAAGGGTGTTGGCTGACTCTTACTCAGCACTGACTCCAGCGAAAAGAAAATGATTTCAAAAGCCCTCACAGTGCTGCCTATTATTTGACAGGAGATAGATAAACGGTTGATGATTCCTGTAAGTCCTCTGATGATAGGGAAGCTGGTCCAACCGAAGCTCAATGATACTCCAACTTTGATGTTTCAGGGAATCATCAAGACAGGGGTGTCATTTGTTAAACACCTGTGGCCAGCAGGGAGTCACTGGTGACATTAAGTGTGGTTGGACTGTCAGCTCAGCAGATATGAGGTTTCATAAACACCAGGTGAAGCAACCACATCTTTGCAAGCCTACCAATCATCCTCTGTCCCGCGTGTGTTTATGTAAACCTAATCTCATATATTCACCGGCCCTGCCCGCTGTTTACACAGATCAGACAGCTCCTTCCGCCAGGGAGAGCTGGCTGAGAGCTCAGAGAGCTGCAGCCGTAGATAATGCATCTTCTGATTAAACATCAATCTCAAAAAATCCATCGGCTTTGGTCTGAAGATGATTTAGCCTCCGGGTGCAACGACCAATATTTCAGGTATTTCAGTGTAGCCAGAGGATATCTGGGCCAAGAATTCATGTAGCATGCACCAGTCATTGCTTATGATATGCTTATGTCTGATTAGCAACATTGAGAGACATGGATGACTGGATAATTTCACATGTAACCAGTGTGACTTAGAATACAGCCATTAGTTGTGAGATATGGGAAAACCCAGATTTGCTTTCTAACTCAAAATTTAACGTCTGTCCAACGTCAGAGTCCAATATCCTACTGACATCTGATGGCAGCTGGGTTTTGCTTTTCACATGGACTGTTTACCTGCATGAAACCAAAGCCCACGCAAATGTGGTCAATTGAAGAACTCATTCCAAAACCAGAACCAGAAGACTTCAGACAACAAAATCTTTGACCCATTCACAGATACAGTAGCTGTTAGTAGAGCAACAGGTGCTCTGTTAACATTATTTGATTTTGTGCTTCCGTTTTCAAGTTGGCAAAACATC
>OMLP01032855.1:0-20648 GCA_900302685.1 Spondyliosoma cantharus | reverse complement strand
TTGTCAATCGGAAAAAGTTGCATTCCATCAATACGCAAATTGTCTTTGACGCACGTTACAATATACTGGACATTGTTGCGAAATGGCCCGGATCAACACACGATTCCCGAATTTTAATAGGGAGTGGTTTGGGTTACTTGAACGGGCTGTCATTTAGAGTGTCGCAACACTATAACAGTCCTATTGGATAATTGGCCTAACAGGGCAAATGTCGCTTTTATTGACAATTCATGTTTTTCAGAGCAATCTTCTAATTTTTATTTGGCCAAAGTGTTTTTGTTTTGGGGGGGGTGCACTTAATTCTCCTCATAAATACATTTCTTTATCCAATTTCTTTTCATAGGCTTTGTTATGGGCTTGTAGGCAACTTCCTTATTTTGCCCTGTCACTCAACAACCAATCACTGTTGTCACCGCTTCTAAGTGCGTCCTTCTAAGTTGACGTCATCCATAGCAACAGAGACTTACTTCTAGTTTAGGAGTTCACTGTTTTCATAACTAAAACTAGGTCTCAGTGGCTTTGTGAATCACTTTTAAGAAAAGACTCCTACATAAAAACTTTTAGTCCGATTTAGGAGTACTCCTAACGTTAAGATAAAAGTCTTGGTGAATACGGGCCCTGATCTGTAAGAAAATCTACAGCTCGTTATTATTCAGCAATTTCCCTTCATGATGGCAGAAAACCTGAGTGAAGCCTTAATAGAGCTGGCTATCCCGCTAATCTTGTTTCCTGGTATAAGCCCCTTGGCCATATAATCTGGTCAAACTCTAGTGAGCAGGTGAATTTCAATGGATTTTCATTATGATGGTCACTGTTCAGCGTTAAGTGCCTTTTTTAATTAAGTCCCAAAGAGCAGAGGTCACCACAGATTGAATGTATTAGCCTGATTGTTGATTTTTGCACTGTCAATTATATACACTCTGTGAAACAGATCAAAATAAAATGTTTTTACACAGAGTGTGTTTGCATGTGTGTATGTGTGAGGCTGAAAATGGTAAATTTAGGTTATCTTATCAGTATCGACCACGAGCAGCAAGTTATTATCTGTATTGGCTAAAACTCGCCTCCTTAAACTGTGGCCTGTTTACAATTGTATGCATTACCAATGTCAATGTGTCCCTGTAACAAAAACTGAAGGGTAATGGTTTACGGAATATTCCTTTAACGCCTCAAAAACAACACCACCCCTTGTGTCAGGCAAGGGAGGCGGAGCGCCGGGAGAATTTTGCCCGTCTGGTGATGATGGACAGCCAGGATGTGCTGCCTAACCCGGAGCCTGTGGACTGTCGGATCTGCTACATGGACCTGCAGCCTGGGGAGGGGGTCCTGCTGAGGGAGTGTCTCCACTGCTTCTGCAGGTAGGATTCAGGAGACGGTGGGGAAAACAATGGAGAGAAGATATATCATAATTGGTTGAACGGTGGTGGGAAAAGGGGGAACGAAGCAGGTAGAGAGGGGCTGCACCTCTTCTTTGACTGGATTAGAAATGTGTTTCTTTGAGCCTGATTGAATCACCTGTATGTTTTCTCATGATTCGGCATCTGTATGTTTGTGTGTTTGCCTGCCCAGAGAGTGCTTGCGCTCAGTAATCATGCTGAGTGAGGAGCCGGAGGTGTCCTGTCCCTACAGAGATGACACGTATTCCTGTGACCGCTCACTACAGGAGAGGGAGATTAGAGCCGTGAGTCACACCAGTAAATACAGTATTTGCTCCAATGCTTCAGGCTGATATGTAGATAAATGGATTACCTTCAGCTGAATCAGCTAACATGAAGCAACATTTGTCCAAGACTATAACCTGTTAGTAAAACCAAAAGGGGTCAATTAGTCCACCATAATTTCTCTCTCAATCTCCTGCGCAGTTGGTGCCAGCAGAGGAGTATGAGCGCTGGCTGCAAAGAGGCCTGTCAGTGGCCGAGTCTCGATGTGAGGGCAGCTACCACTGTGCCACACCAGACTGTCTGGGCTGGTGCGTGTACGAGGACACAGTCAATGTCTTCCACTGCCCCGTCTGCAGGAAACACAACTGCCTGATTTGCAAGGTATGATGTTTATATAGTGTATTCACACATACAGTATTTTCCTGGCAGTTGTTTTCATGTAAACACTTGACACACACCCATCGTACAAATGGGGAGTAGAGATTGCACTGTGCACTAATCAATTAGTCAGAGTTCATTCATGAAAACAAGTGAGTCTACACATGTGCGAGTACTCAGATGTTGTTAATTAAGTCGAAAACACAATGTCTTTTCTCCTCAGTCTATCCACGAGGGAATGAACTGTAAGCAATACCAGGATGATCTGGCAGCCCGCGCTATAAATGACTCTGCTGCCAGGAGGACGACACAACTCCTCAAGGTGATCTGCAGTATCATTTATTTTCATTGTCAATTAATTTGATTATTATTTGCTTGATTAATTGATCGGTTGTTTGATCTACAAAAGTCAGAGAGTGATAGAATATGTCAATCGGTGTTTCCCAAAGCCCAAGTTGACGTCCACAACCCAAAGATGTTCAGTTTACTGTGATTGAGGAGTAAAGTAACCATAAAATATTCATGTTTAAGAAGCTGGAATGGATGATTAATTAATGGAGCAGATTGAGCAAAATAGCTGGTGTTGGATATAGATCGTTCCTTGCAGCTCTACTGTTGCATGTACAGTATCAGCAGAACTTTGTGCTCCACACGTTTACAGACGAAACAGAAACTTACCTACCACATCCTCTCACCTCATGTCCTGTCGTCTTTCCTCTTGAAAGTCTGTTCTCCGTCTCACACCAATGTCTTTCTCACACAGACTCTAGTGCAGTCGGGGGAGGCAATGCACTGCCCCCAGTGTGGCATCATTGTGCAGAAGAGGGATGGATGTGATTGGCTGCGCTGCACCGTCTGTCACACTGAGATCTGCTGGGTGACCAGAGGACCCCGCTGGGGGCCCAAGGTAAGACATTTCCTCGTGACACTTGTCTTTCTTAATGTACCTACCAGATCCTGAACGCCCTCAGGATTTCACTGTGGTCCAGGAGCCGTGTCTGTGAAATGGAAGTGTAATTCATAAACTTTGGTTGGATTAGTAGTTAAAGAAAAGTTCTTTATTTGCAACAGAACTCAAATGTGTGCTAACTCTTATTCTGATCCTGATCCTTTCCAAGGGACCTGGTGACACCAGTGGAGGATGCCGCTGCAACGTCAATAATCAGAAATGCCACCCTAAATGCCAAAACTGCCACTGAGAAGCTCAAGAGTGGTCGGATAGTAGAAGGGAACGAAAGACTCAACTTGAAATGAACTATTCTCTCAAATAGGGAAAAGAGGGGGAACTATATTTAAGCCAAAACTGACTGCACAGGATTGTAACGTACGATGCATCCTTCTTGTCACAGACATTCTCAATTTTCTCTCAGCAATCAGAATAACAGAAACTATATGTTGTCATTTAGCTCTGCCTCAGGCTGTGTGAGTTTTAACAAGACAGTGTTCAGTATGGATTAAATGATGTCTGACTGTTACGATGAGAGGAGTGGTTAAAAGTATGCAGAGAGAGAGTGTTAACTCTTATTGTATGTGGTGCTTTTTTTTTTGTTGATAACTGCACCGCAGAATGTAGCAATACAGGTGTGTTGTGTTTCTGTTTTGGTAGTTACATCCCAGGATGCATTGCATTAAACTGAAGTGGCCTTATTCTCGTGCACAAAAGCTGTACCGTGTGTTTATGGAGACGTTTTCTGGGGAACGTGACAAAATCGTTGTGTGCTTGATATGCAATTTTTCTGCATAGAGCTAGAACAAACTAGCGTATAGCTATGGAAGATTATATTTTTTGTGTCGGTGTGAAAGTTACACTGCATGCGCACCGTGTCGCCAAAGAGGTATGAAATGTTTGTGGTTGGTGAGTGGAAGCAGGCTGTTTACATGAGTTAGTCTGTCACATGCTCCTGTATCTGACAGGAGTGGGTACAGAGGTCACTGTGGTGCTGCTGACCAGCTGAGTGATGCATGATGACGTTGTCGATTAAAAGCACAGTGTATTGATTGATGGTGAATGGTCAATCACAATACTTGAACGGGTTCCGTAAGAGAAGGCACATGTAAACACATAAGCTCATATTTCTGTGAAGGAGGTCTAATACGATAGGGTGCATAAGGTGAAATCAGCCAGCATACTTAATACTATTTCCCAGTTATGTGAAGAGTTCATATCCACGGTAACCTTTGGAGTATTTTATAATTCATCATTGCATGAATTTGTTTATTCTAAACACATTAATGTGATTGAACAATGTATCGTGCATGACCTTGACCAGGATAAGCGACTAGCCTCACCAGCTGCACTCTCTGTTACCCAGAATGATAATTTAAAAAAAAGAATTAACTCCACATAAAGTCGACTACACTACTGCCCGTCACTGACAAGCCACGAATAAGTCTTCACTGTTAATTGTGTTCAAATATCAGCTCTGTGTTGCTGATGTACTGTTGTGCCTTAACTTTCAAATAAATACTCTTTAAACACATTCTTCCCTGTGTGTTTTCTCGTGTGTAATTGAATGTTAAAGTAATGCTAGTACACAAAGTAACATACTAGCTAAACTTTAATATATGCACACAAAAGTCCCACATCATACATATTTCAATTCAAAAAAGCTTTATTGGCAAGAATGGAGTTATATCATCACTAAAGCTCAATTACAAATTATTTAATGATTACATTTTACACAGGAACTGTTGATACATTTTATGTATTTTAACTTTCATTTTTGCATCATTTTGGCTGTATTAGTGCATATTGCATACATTTTGGCAAAGGTAATAGCTAATATGATATGTCTATAACACACTGTGTTTATTACAGACAGACTGTCCTGAACTTACATATTATCTACCATTAAAACCCATTAAAACGTTTTGTTTTCATCCCACAGTCATTTCAGCATGAAATCATGCATCCCATGTTATCAGGCTTTCATCCTGTGGTCCTGGGTGAGTTTTTGTTATTTGTATTATTTTTCACAAGATAGTGTAGGCTACGCTACGGAGCCCTGGAGGTGACATGGATGGGTTTTTTTTTCTATTTTGCGCGCGCGTCCTACTGTATCTCGCGCGCGCGAGATAGTAATTCATGCGCCTTTTGACGTAATTAAACAGTGCAGTCGGTTAAATGCAGGCTTATTATCGTGGATCAAGACCATCTCATAATTTTAATTGATTAATTAATCAATAAAAGTTAATAAAGTGTCTTATTATTGTTATTGTGTAACGGTAAGAGGTACATGTAACAGGTATTTTGATGATCCACGATGAGTGTCCAGGTGTAGGTTTTATTAGCTGTTATGCTGTTAGCCATGGAGGAGTTGTCAAGGTAATAGTAGTTTGGTTACAATTAATTTATGAAATAACGTTGCAGCTAAAAATAGTTTATAGAAAATAGCACGTGTTTGTGTGTTTTATCAAATTAAAACTGTGGCATCATGTATGTATAACGGGTATTTATGGGATTAAAATCCTGAAAATGAATGAATAATTGGGAGATATTATCAGGACTGATGTTTGTTGAATAATGTAACCCAGTGAGAGTTAAACATAATATTAATATGTAATATTATTATGCCAGTTTTCGACATGGAACATAGTTTGTACCAAATGTGGTCTGAATAAAACATTTTTTCCCATGTTTTATGAGTTGCATGAGGATTAAATTTAAATTTGAATTTAAATCAGTGAAAGCCATGGAAACAGAACGGTGATCAGAACTGTTAGCACTGCCGGAATTATTCATTTCTCATTTGCGCCTTGATTTGACACAAGTCGAGCTGCTGTGAACATTTTGTTGGAAAGTTTAAATCTTGGATTAACTGGAAAAGCAGTTGGCAGTGGATTACTGAATTTGAGGACAACTTCTGCAACAAGTGGACAACCTGTATCTGCTGGAAACATGGCTTCTGGTGGACCCCCTGTGGCGAGGCGCCTGCTGTCCAGAGTCGGACTCTGGATCAGGGGCTTTGCAGGTAAGACATCTTTTAGTATTATGCCTTATTAGACGCTTAGAAATGTGTTTCAGTTGAACCTTTACATTTGATTATCGTAAACTGGCGAATATCCAGGGTATTGATAGAATTTTAACTGACCTTTGAGGAAAACTCGGTTTTGGCAAACACTCAGATTTTTAGATGTTACGAATGAACTGAAATGTGTAAACAGTTGTGTTGTGATTTCAAGCTACTGTTATTTTTTGCTTGAGAGCCTAAAATTTATCCAGTTGGCATCGAAATTTTAGGGGGAAAATGGCGACTGGGCCTTTTTTTTTCGAAAAATGCCAAGAAAACCTAATATTATCGTGCGCCATGGAGATCCTGGGACGTGCCGGCGTAATAAAAACATTTCTCCATTTCTGTAGCAGATTTTGCTGTTTTCGTTGTTGCATTCAAACTTGAAATGTATCAGAAGATGTTGTCGGAACAAATTTTAATGATCATATCATTGAGATGAAAGTGGTTTTCCAAGATGCCACCGTCTCCTCCAAGCTCCATGATTTGCGACTAATTTAAAAAAAAAAAAAAAAAACATATTGGCTGCAGTAATTTTCTTTTCCATGTGTTTATTTTGTCAAAAGGTCCCTTTGTTAATTGCGCTCGATTTAATCAAGGTACGCACAGTTTGAACTGCGTAATGGCGCACGCAGCTCATGTGCGCATCAGGCGTTTTGGCCACATGTCAATGTTTGGAGAGAAGTGACATCCTACACACAGCTGCCACCTCTCTCTAACTGAATAGCTTCAGAACCACTTGTTCCCGCGAATGCGCCATAATTTCCATTTCGTTTTTTACGCGGTGAGACCTGACCGTGGCCTTTTATTCGGACTGGACAGTGGTTCTAAGAATCGAGATGTTTTCAGATCATGTGAACAGGATGATTATGTGGAATTGTGTTCAGCAAACTTGGGTTAGCTAGACAGTAGCAGCATATGTTATATAACCATATACAACTCAACATGTTGGCTCTTCAGTGCCTCATTACAGCTACCCTGTGCTCATTAAAGAGAAGATACAAATTACATATGATTTAGTAATGCGTCTGGTGCTGTACAGTGAGTCTAGATATATGGGATTATACCAGAAATTCACATGTCTAAAAATGATTAATTAAACAGGAGGCTTACAGACCTAGTTAAAGTGCACAATCTGACTGTTTTATACTATTTTTCTTCCGCAGGTGGCTCTTTATGGCCTTTTAATAACCCTGTTGCTCACAGTCCTCCGTTTGACCCCTTCCTCCCTGACCATGAGGAAGAGGAGGACGAGGTTGTTGTTGCTAGCCCGGGAATTGTAGATGGGCTTCCAGCAGCTGAGGCTCTGAGAAGACAGGAGGATCCAAATGTAGCTTGTGAAAATGCTAGACCTCCTTCTCCTCCTCTCCAGCCGATCCCAACACCGCACGGTGGGATGGAGAGGCCACAGCAGGGTCACGCTCCTCCCTT
Organism: Spondyliosoma cantharus; assembly: GCA_900302685.1. NCBI lineage: Eukaryota > Metazoa > Chordata > Actinopteri > Spariformes > Sparidae > Spondyliosoma > Spondyliosoma cantharus. The sequence goes on along the minus strand of OMLP01032855.1, from coordinate 13,168 downwards.
TCCTGCTCTTTACCCTGATCCCTACCCTTTCCCCTATGCTGTTCCTCATCCTGTTCCTAATGCCTATCCTCCTGCTTACCCTCTAGCTGCTCCCGCTTTCCCTGGTGCTTTCCCCCATGATGCTCCTGTTTTCCTTCCCGCTTTCCCTTTCATGGATCCTCACACCTTCCCTAGTGCATGTCCTGCTTTTCCTCTCGCCGCTCCCTTTTTCCCTGCTGCTTTTCCCCATGCTGCTCCCTTTTCCCCTCCAGCTTTCCTCTTTGCGAATCCTCATGCCTTTGCTCTGTCTAATGCTGCTCCTGCTTTTCCTCAAGCTGACCCTCAAACTGACCCTCAAACTGACCCTCAATCTGACCCTCACACTGACTCTGATTATGACTCTGACGATGACTCTGATGACGAATTTGAGCAGCTGATGGACATGTACAGACGACCTGATGAGGATGACTACTCAGAGTTCTTGGATCCAGATGATGAGCAAGTGGTCCCTGTATTTGACACTGGACCGGAAAAGTCTTCCGAGGATGAAGCATCTCCCTCAACTTCTGGCCTCAGCTCCTCCAGGAGGAGACGCAGGGAGGACAGCGACCAGGACGAGGCTGCTGGTAAGAGGCCGAGGTGGTCTGAAGAGAGCGACTCGGATTGACTCTAAAATGGGTGGACTGACAATCCTCCATCTGAGTAATCAGCGAGTCCACATTCACTCTTCTTCAGCTGTCAGGAAGTTAACCACTGGATGGCTGCAGTGACTCTTATCCCCACTTTGCATCTGGCAGATGTGTCTGCCAGATGCAAAGTGGCTGGCGGTCAGTGTTAAGGCTTACTCTGCCCTATGCCATTTTATAAAGCTAACTTCTTTAAATGTATTTCATTGTTTCAATTTTCAGAGTCAAAGATGGAGCTTGCAAATCTTATCTTGTCTAAAATAACCTATGATGGATAAATGTTGGATAACTTAGAGATGATTTAGTCTGCAGGCCAACACTTAATAGGAAATGTCAAATATTCAAGGTTTGAATTGAAGTGAAATATTAAATTTCCCTCTAACATAATAAAAAACACATATGTATTTTGATGACATAGGGCAGGACTCTGCCCCTGACTGCCCTGAGAGAGGACGTGGACCAAAACCACACTGAGGCAACATGGCAGCAGTCCGCTGAGCTCACTGTGTCACCTTACTGTCTCAATTCGACTGGTTTAGTATCATATTCAATAAAACACTGGGGCATCTCAAGTGACGCTGTGCATTGTGACATTTTTCTAACCTCAGTTATGTTAACGTGAAGCTTTTTAAAATGCTGAATCATCTGCATGTGTCATAACATGTCTGAAGGTTAATCTGCTCCCAAAACAAGAGAGGGAATGACAAACTTTATGGACTCCTGGACAAAAAATACTTGAATCGGGTCAAAGCAACATTTAACTTTTTTATACCTTAAAATAACAGCTTCAAAATCATGTTGATGGTACAGTGTCTTGTAATAGAGTGAATGGTGTCTCCGTCTCAGCCACTCTGACAAATATACAACAGAATCTGATCTTGTCAAGGACAGTCACGCTGTCACACTGGATTACTTTGTAGAGCCCAGAACAGAGCTTTTGAGATCAGTCCATAAACACATTAAAGCCTCCCCACATACCCAACAGATCTGATCAAACCCTCAAAGATCAGGGGAGAAGGAAGAAGATCACATTTGGACAGGCAGTAAAGGAGAGAAGCCTGTCAGAACACACACATTTCTAACAACACAAGTCAATCAAGGAATCACTGAAGGGCCGTGATGGAAGAGGTGCCCAGATATGGGCTGCAAAAAATATCTGGAAATGAGACACTGACGTGATTAACACACATGGGGCGTGGGCAGAGACAGCTTTTGGGCTTGTTTTCACAGAATTTCAGAGTTAAAGAGTGCAAATATTCTGTTTAAAAAGTGTATCATGTGACATATCATACTATTTATGGCACGTGATAACTCATCTCTGTATATTCATTAAGATTAATATATTACAGTTGGCAGTGAAGGTGCAATCTGTAATAATTTTTGTTCAAAACAATAAAAAAGAAGTACTAAAGTTATCAGCACAGTTTTGACATTGTTATGGTGCCGTTCCAACGTTGGAATATGACATAATATAAGACAATATAATATAATATAATATAATATAATATAATAATTTCTCAAGATTTATACAGATTCTCAGTGTCTGGTGACTCCAGCAGACGTCACTGTGCTGCTCCCTGCATGTTGCTGTCCACACGTGTCCACACGGCGACACTGACCCCTGCTGGTGATTCACTGGTAGTGCAGGCAGCCGCAGACACTGAGAATGAATGAAGCTGCAGCCATGTTTCATAGTTAATTATCAGTCTTTAAATAGATACTAAGGGACGCGGGGAAGACATTAACAGAGCTTTACTACTCACATTCAGAAAATCACTCATTTCAGTATTATAATATTAGAATTCTCAGGGGGCGGGGCTTAAAGTCCTGGCTGGCAGCAGGAGCGCAGAGAAATCGCCCCGACGTCTTTTTCCTCTGCGTGTCCTGTCGTAACAGCGCCGGCACGGAGGAGCAGGGAGGAGGAGGAGGATCTAATAGTTACCGGATTGTTGAAGATTACCATCCAGCCGGTGCAGCAGCAGGTGAGTTACGATGTCGGCACGGTCACCGCGTTTTGCTTCGACGATTTCGACGTTTGCGCACAGACTGTTGAGTGTGTGTGTGCAGCCACAGCATGACCCATGAAAGTATTCAGCCCAGAGGTCGCTTAGATTAGATTGCATTGAGTCAGTGCAGCTGCAGCAGGAACAAGTTTGAGTCCATTCCTGCAGACAGCGTTGTGAGTTTATGGTGGTCTTACTTTATGGTGGCCGTCTTGCTTCATGAGCTGCAGGGCTCCTCTGGGACATGGGTGTGTTGCTGTTATGCAATGTTCCTAGTAGACATGCAGAGAGACATATAACAGTGTTTTGGTTTACAAGCTGCTGTTCTTCTCTAGACTTTTTCCCTCCTCATGCACCTTGACAGTGCCTGGATTTGTGCCAGGTGTCCCCACTCTGCTCTGCCACTGCTAAGCTCACAGCTCTGACGTGTTTTGCAAAAGATGATGCAGAACAATGCAATTAAATTGTCACCAGCCGCCTCCAAGTATCTGAGGGAGAGGGATTATATGCTGAGTTAAAGTGCCAGTAAATGTGTTTTTTCTTGAATATGAACAAATCTAACGGTGCTTCTCAAATTTGTTCACATGTAGAGCCCGTAAACTGACCCAAGTTAGACTAAGAGGCCCCCAGTTTGATAAGGTTTTGTTCCAGGTTCCTCCATCTCATCAAAACGTTTGCCTTTTAAAGGTGTGCAGTGTAGTTTTGGGGAAGGAATTTGAATCAGAAGAGAGATAAAGAAAAAGGACAACACAGCCTCACACTGTTTTACTTGCCACATTTCTAGATTCAAACAGTGTTCCGGGGACCTTATTTTCCTCTGAGAACAGCTTGTTGATTCAGTTATGGAAAAGAAAAAATCAATGACGTGAACTCAAGCCTAACCCTGGAGATGTTTAGCCCAGAGAGAGATAAAAATTTTTTTTAAAAAAAGACAAAGACAGGAAGGCTGGGTCATAAACTCTGCAGTGGTTGATTAGATATGTCGGCAGTGATTGAGGGTGCAAAGAAGTTGTGTCATTGTATTGATTTTTCTGAATGAACAGGTGTCTCTGCTGTTTCCTTATCAGTTCTGTGTTACGGAGGGGATATATCCAATCTCTCCCTTTGTCTCACTTTGTCTGACTCCACTAAGACTTGGCAGAAGCTCTTCTCTCTCTTCACTATGGCCGAGACTAAGGGGAAATTCGACTTTGCCATTGACCGGGGGGGCACCTTCACCGATGTGTTCGCCCGGCTGCCCGATGGCAGGGAGAGAGTCCTGAAGCTGCTGTCTCGGGACCCCCAGAACTACAAAGATGCTCCCACTGAGGGGATCCGCAGGGTCCTGGAGGAGGTAATGTGACGGGATGGATGCATGCTTTTCTGAAATATTAGCAAGCACTCATTTATAGAAGAGCTTTGTGGAATTTGAGGTCAGATTGAGATGAAGAAAAACAGCAAGTGCCTGCCTTTAGTTCTTAAAGTTAAATCTTGAAGACAAAACATGTCTGCAAACCAGATCAGAGAGCAGGTTGTGGAGTCAGGTTATAGTATATCACGACCACTTCGTTTGTATGAATAGTATATGATCTAAATATGTTATTGGCAGGAAACCGGTCGGGTCTTTCCTCGCGAGCAGCCTGTGGACACGTCTCTGATTGGCTGGATCAGAATGGGCACAACAGTGGCAACCAACGCACTCCTGGAGAGAGAGGGAGAAAGGACCGCGCTCCTGGTCACGCAGGGCTTCAAGGACCTGTTGCACATTGGCACACAGGCCAGGCCAAAGCTTTTTGATTTGGTTTGTAACGCCTGTTTTCTAAATCCACAAACATATACTGAATGTGGTGTCCATGAGTATTCCTGTCTTAGTTGCCTAGTGTCGACAATAGACTTGGTCTTTTTCTTGTGTCACACAGACAAGAGACAGGTCTTGGAGTTTGTCCTCAGACAAGTTGTACAATTAAGTCTTTAATTGGTTACTTATCTGTGAGCTGATGCTCTGTTACAGAGCAAGCTGTCAGGAATGCAGCATATGAGCAGGCCTAATGCAATAAAGCTCTACATTACTCGGCATGAGGATTTTGCTCATGTTTAAGCCATATTCACATGCAGTCTAGGACAATTTTACTCAGCTCAAATACACTCGAGGTGACATAACTGTGTGTACACAGGAGGTGGCGGTTCCTGAAGTGCTGTATGAAGAGGTAATAGAGGTGGATGAGCGAGTCGTCCTCAGGCAGGATGGCTGCCAGCTGCCCAGAAAAGACCCCAAACGTACCGTCACAGGTGTGAAGCACGACTACACGTTTCTTTTTTTTGTTGTAAAGAGAGTTGTAAAGCTTCAAGTTTTGGTTGAAGCCCAAAATGAGTCACAAACCTCTCGACTTTAGGTTTGTTCTGCTGCTGCTGCGTGTTTTTCAAGCTAAGCTAATAGCATGGCCAATGGCGGTCCAGGCTAGTTCATCTAGCGCCACCATCAGGTCAGGATTTTAGTTGATCCAGTCCTTTGGTTTACTGCTGAACTTCTGCTAAATACTTGCTAAACTAAATATATTCCCGCCTGCCTCAGCAGTGATATGATAGTTAGCATAAGCTAGCCTGCTAACAAGCTAAATTAAGACAGCAGATGGTGAACTTGATAAACTTACCTGCTAAACATCACCATGTAAACATTGCTATTGCGAGCACGCTAGCATTTAGCTTAAAAAAAAAAACAGCATTGTGTTAGTGAAGTCTCACAAAGCCTTGTTAATATATAGCACAGCTTACAGCCTTTACTGGTCCGGACTGGGTGACAGACTTTTCACCCATGTTGGGTGCACCAGAGCATAATTTAGGTACGCCCAGTCATACATTTTAATTTAATTATTTTGAATCATTTTCCAAAATCTCCTCTCTCAAACACTTTAGCTCTTCAGTTGTGACAGCTGTCAGAAAAACAGCAGTATCCTGTATTTCTGGCTGTAAATGTAGGAATGTAATGTCTGTCTACTCACGGTTAACTCTCATGGATGTGTGAATTGTCTGAATGCTTGACATGATTTGAAGTAATCCTGGTAATCTCTGTGTTTGTGCTGCTGTCCCCTCAGGCAGTACAGGGGACTCCCTGGAGGTGTGGAGGGAGCTCGATCTGGAGCGGGTGGAAAAAGACCTCAGGGGAGTTCTGTCCCGTGGGATCACCAGTCTGGCTGTCCTGCTGCTGCACTCATACACGTCAGTAATACGGCTTGTTTTTTTGTACTGACTACTGAAGATCCTGCTCTGTTCTCTTGTCATCGCTTTCTTTCATTACCTGTCATCTCTCTGCGCCTCGAACAGTATATATATATATATATATAATCTCACGTGTAGTACCGCTTTTCGTTTTGTCTTCGTCAGGTCTTCAATTTTTGCTCAGCATGTCAGAGGAATGCGGGTTTGTGGGTTGAAGTTCATGTTTGTCTTCCCGTGCTATCTCTCTGAACCTCTACTCATCCTTTGTTGGTTCATTTAAATCCCGTCATACTTGCAGTACCAGTCTGCAGACTTGCTACCTCTAGTTTCCAATAAAGAAGGTTGAATTTGAAGTAATATACTGTAGAGCAATGGTATAATTGCATAAGAGCTTTACATTCCATCTCCTCCACATTCCTCTCTCCTTGTCCCTCTTCTGATCTCCCTCAGATGGTCCGATCATGAGAAGGCTGTAGGCGCCCTGGCTCGTCGTCTCGGCTTCACCCAGGTGTCTTTGTCCAGCGAGGTGATGCCCATGGTGAGGGCGGTGCCTCGGGGCTACACAGTCTGCGCCGACGCCTACCTCACGCCCAAAATTCATCAGTATTTAAAAGGCTTTACCTCCGGGTTTAAGGGAGGCCTGAAGGTATGTTGATACATCATTCAAGATTGTAGTCTACTACGGAGGTATAAATCATGGCCTCCACAGTGCAGCTCGCAGACAGAGGATTTTCCAGATGTTACCGTAGCTGGGTGTTGTTTAAGACACTGTTTCATCTGAAAAATTAAATGATCTCGTATTTCCCTTTGTCCTCAGGATGTGGACGTCCTGTTCATGCAGTCAGATGGCGGTCTGACTCCCATGGAGCAGTTCTGCGGCTCAAGAGCCGTTCTGTCTGGCCCGGCGGGTGGCGTGGTGGGATACGCGATCACCTCTTACAGCCAGATGGAGAAAAAACCTGTGATTGGCTTCGACATGGGCGGTGAGTAGAGGGAGTTCTGAGGATACGGACGCCGAACAGATCTGAGGCACTTTCTGGTGTTGTTTTGTAGTTCTTTGTTGCACAGTTTACTGTACATTTACATTGTCTCCAACTTTATCTAGATTAGATTAGTTAACATGGATTAATTACTTATTGAGGGGAAGAAAAAAAAACAATCCTTCTGTGCAGGAGAACTTTACTTCTCCTTCACTTCAGCTTTTAATCGTCTTCTCCTCGCTCAGGAACATCCACCGATGTAAGTCGGTACGCCGGCCAGTACGAACACGTGTTCGAGGCGACCACAGCCGGAGTCACCCTGCAAGCACCTCAGCTGGACATCAACACTGTGGCTGCAGGCGGAGGATCGCGACTCTTCTTCAGGTCTGTCAGTCAGCTCCTGATAAATGTTTGTACATTAATTTGATCATCACACCAGGGTACATTAAAGAGGAACTCTACCAAAGTGTCTTTGGTACAGAACAAATTTGAGGAACCACATTAGCCATGTTTCCCCCTGAGCTAACATCTGCGAGCAAAAAGAGCACAGCGAGCCCAGCTAATCAGCCAAGAGCAGAGATTGCACTGTCAACTTTGCTGTCCACAGCTGTCCATACGGTGCACCGTGATGAAAAAAGTGCATGGAAATGAAACATTAACGCTTTGCTAAATGTTTGTCTGTCACTGATTCTCTTGTAGCTGAGAATCACATCCTCTCAGAGGTTTTTATATAATATAAAAGGGGATACATAAGTACCTGAAAGTGATATAGTTCCATAAATTACTTTTTTATGTTCAGTCATTATTTTGGACTTCTTACTATAGATCCAGTTAAATCTCCTCTGTGGCTCAGAAAAATTAAATAGCAGGTAAATATTTCTAAGTTTTCCTTAGGTTTGAACAGCGACTATACATAATTTATGCATCAGTATCTTTCTGATAGATGATTATCTGACTGAGGCATTTATAATGCTTCAACTCCAAGAAGAATAAATATGTGAAACGCCTTCTGTGTCATTAAATAAGACCTAATTTAATCTAAATTGTGGTTGCATCTTTATCAGAAATGGTGAAGCTTTGAAAGTCTGAGGTTTGATGTGATAATTGTAATCGTGCCAATTCATTAACACAAGTATGTTGCTTGCCATATACATTCACATTTATGGAAATCTTTCCACTTGTCTCCATCTTCCAGTTGTTTAAATTCACTTTAATTTTATTAATGAATTTATTAATTAAGAATTGATCTAGACTATATTTCGTTTTGTGTACTCTCCTTCCTCTGTACTTCTCTCTCAGATCAGGGATGTTTGTGGTTGGACCAGAGTCTGCTGGTGCACATCCAGGACCAGCCTGTTACAGAAAAGGTAACAGACTGTGTTTCTTTCAGCATTGCTCCATTTTACTCTTTCCCGCAATGCAAAATGGTCATTTCTTTAGTCCACAGCCTGGCCGATACACGGTATAGTACAGTATGCAGTATGCAACACGCGCACGCGCACACGCACACGCACACGCACACAAGCAATTTTCGTGTTCCCTTCCTTCCCCCTTCTTGTGGATTGATCTTCTGGAAACTGGTGCTTGTCCAAGTTTCAGATGATGTAACTGAAGCCTGCCTCACACATCTCAGTTGGAGCTGTGATGTGTGGTAACAAAAAGAAACTCTGACATTGTTGGGTTTTCTTTCCCTGTGGGAGAGCTGGGTAGCTCCATTTCATACAGCATAGCACACAAAAGCTGCTTTTAAACACGTGCGCTTGAACAGCATTAGTATGGAAGAAATATAATCCATAATAATTCATGTGTCTGTGTGATTTTCCTAGGTGGCCCTCTGACTGTCACAGATGCTAACTTGGCCCTGGGTCGCCTCCTCCCCTCCTTCTTCCCGAAGATCTTTGGCCCTGGAGAGAATGAACCACTGTCCCTGGAAGAAACCATGAAGCATTTCCATCATCTGACCCAAGAGATCAACCTCTTCTTGTCTTCTAACCAATCACAGGCACAAACGTTTACTGAGATATCAAGAAGAGTTGTACATTTTCTGCATTATTCTCCAAGGGAGTGTTGATTATTACACTTTACTTTGTGTGTTGTCATCATAGGCTGGCAAAACTGGGGCCAACCACTCCAACAACGGTACGTCAGGGATGAGCGTGGAGGAGGTTGCTATGGGATTTATTCGCGTTGCAAATGAGGCCATGTGCCGGCCAATCAGAGCTCTCACACAGGTACTTTGCTCTGTAAAAGTCTCGGCTCCATCTTGGTGAAGCAGTAACACTGTCAAACATTTAAAATCATGTTGTTTTTTTCTTTCTTTCTCTTTGACTCCTCGCCGTCCCCTCACAGGCTAAAGGCCACGATACATCTCAGCATGTGTTGGCGTGTTTCGGAGGTGCAGGTGGCCAACATGCCTGTGCTATTGCTCGAGCCCTGGGGATGAAGACTGTCTTCATACATAAGTAAGGGGGTGTGGGGTGTGTTTCCATATTGTGTGCGTGTGTAAGAGGCAGTAAAATTGATGTATTCACATTTGGTTGCAATATTACAGATACAGCGGCGTGTTATCAGCGTACGGTCTGGCTCTAGCTGACGTGGTGGAGGAGGTGCAGGAGCCGTGCTCACTTCAGTACGAGCAGCGCTCTTTCGGCGAGCTCAATCGGAGGGTGGAGCAGCTCTCGAAACGCTGCCGCGATACACTCTGCGCACGTGGGTTCATCAGGTCAGTACCCCCAAAACACTATAGGGTCCGGGGTTAACCATATGCCTCATCCCTAAAAGAACCCAGGGTGTCTGCAGGTCCAGTTAAAATGTTGCCGCCTTGTGTTTCTTGTCTTCTTCAGCGCTCAGATTACAACTGAGGTTTTCCTCCATCTGCGTTACGAAGGCACCGACTGCGCTCTCATGGTCACTTCTGCCGGTTACCCCAGCAATGCCCAGTCCTGTCAGGCTGGAGACTTTCGCAGTGCCTTCACCAAGCGGTTCGCTCTTTGTTTACTCATTTGCTCAATAATTTGTTAGTTTATTCATGCACACTTACACTTCTCTTTCTGTTTAGTGTTTAAGCAAACACGGCATCAATTGCATGTGTCATTTTTCCATATGAGATAAGCTTAGAAAACTTCTGAGCTGGCATTTGTTTACACTTCTCATGTTTCTAACTTTTATCATTTGACACGTCTTCCTCCTGTTTTTTTTTGTTGTTTTTTTTCACCCCTTCTTTTAGTTACCTGAAGGAGTTTGGATTCACTATCCCAGACAGACCCATCATGGTTGATGACATCAGAGTGAGGGGTTGTGGGAAATCTGGTATCAAATCAGTGCATAAAACAAAGATGGAACACGGACAGGCCAAACCAGTCACGGTACATGGACACAGATGCACTCTTATAAATGACAGCAGGGAATAATAGAATTCCCTTCCCTTTTTAATTCCCTTCCTTTCACAAATGTTATGCTTTGATAGATAGTTATTCAAATATAATAAGAGTTATCTTGTCTTTTTTTCTCTCTGTTCATCGACTGTAGGTGACCAAGTGTTACTTTGAGGAGGGTCCCCTGGACACCGGCGTGTATCTGTGGGAGGAGCTGCCGTGTGGTCACAGCATCCCGGGACCAGCCATCATCATTGACAAAAACAGGCAGGCATTTTCTCCTTACTGAACAACTATATCGAACTAGCTTTCAAATGAAACAAGGAAGCCTTTTTTAATTGATGTCCTGAGTCAATCCTAAAGATTAGCATAGAGGACATATTTGGATGGCATCTGCTAAAACAAAGCTGATCTAATTCCAATAATTTCTTTACCAAACTCTACGATCACATTTTTTCCCATTTGAACTTTCATTCGTGTCAATACTGTAAGTTTATCGAGTCAATAGTTTTGACTCAGGACCTTAAGTATTTTATCAATAGAATCCAGATCAGATAAGTAATTTCTCATACAGGGAATTTGTATGTTGTTGTTTTTTTGGCATATAATAACGAACGTAGCAAGTAGAAAAAAGAAAAAAAAAAGTTATGAATAAGAAAATGGAAAATATGAATATTATTTAAAAATTAAAAGAAACAATATATTATACATTTATTTTATGAAAGAGCTGTGTAGTTATTTTTAGGAGTGTGCAGATGTATACACAATGTAATTACAATTGAGTCACATTCTTAATTTTACTTTAAAGGTGCAATATGTTATAATTGGCAACTATGCAGACATACTAAACAAAACAGGGTGATCAACGTATCATCTAAATGCTGCTAACTGAGGTAGCTGGCGTTAGCTAGCCTTTCATCTAGTGGTCTAGAATGGGAGATCACAGCACCAGAGGACTGTTGGTGTTTACACCACCAGGACAGAAAGTTTGGACCAGGGTGGGCCAGGGCAAGTTAGCATGCTCACTTCATTAGACATCTCTGCAACACAACACACAGACCCTAACCCTAACCTAGACACCATGTAATGACTTCACATTCGGTTGATAATTTTTGTTATAATACATTCAACTAAAATTCCTACATATTGTACAGTTAAATGTTGTTTAAAGTCAGGACGTTAAGATCTGTTAAAAATGTAACATGATGCCTTTGAATTGTAAGTACAGTTTCAAAAGTCTTACATTTTGTTTTGATGCATTATTTCAGGGATCCTTCACTGAATATAAGGTTATTTTGTCAGATCAAACTGTAAAAATGCTGGTGCTCACCCTCTGTAAACAGCAGGTCTTGTATAACTGTGTCTCTCCTTTCCTCCATCAGTACCATCCTGGTGGAGCCCAGCTGTGAGGCCCATCTGACAGAAGGGGGCGACGTCTGCTTGTCTGTTGGCTCTGACCGTCACTGTGCCCTCGGCACTGAGCTCAACACTGTGCAGCTCTCCATTTTCTCCCACCGCTTCATGAGCATAGCAGGTACACCTTCAGAGGAGAGAGGATGGGGACAAAGCCAGAGGGCCGAAAATATTAGTTTGCTCAGCTGTGTTACATCTCTCTTACATTTACAGAACAGATGGGTAGAGTTCTCCAAAGAACCTCCATCTCCACCAACATCAAGGAACGTCTCGACTTCTCCTGCGCCGTGTTCGGACCAGATGGTGGTTTAGTGTCCAATGCACCGCACATCCCGGTGCACCTGGGGGCCATGCAAGAGACAGTCCAGTACCAGGTGAGGAATGTGTGCTTCTGAGTTTAGACAAACACTGAAGAATTAACAGCCTGTTCTGATGGAAAGGATGTTGCATTTCTTCTTCTTCTTTTCTGTGCAGATCAAATCATTAGGGACCAAGCTGAAAGAAGGTGATGTGATTCTGAGTAACCACCCGTGTGCCGGGGGCAGCCACCTCCCAGACCTCACCGTCATCACACCGGTCAGTCTTGTCCGGTTCTCTGTCTGCATCCTCATTGTCTTTGTCCTTTCTTTTTATTAGAAATGTGTAGTTACGCCTTGCTTCTCCCCCCCCTTTTTCACCCCCAGGTGTTTAGGAAAGGGGTGAGCAGTCCAGTGTTCTTTGTAGCCAGCAGGGGGCACCACGCTGACATCGGAGGCATCACTCCGGGCTCCATGCCGCCCCACTCCACCTCCCTTCAGCAGGAGGGGGCCGTCTTCACTTCCTTTAAACTTGTCACTGGTGGCGTCTTCCAGGAAGAAGGTAAGGAAGGAGGAGAATCAGGAATGACTACAGGGGAATGATGAAAGGAGGAGAGAGAGAGAGATAACACAGAGGGGCTGACGAGTCGAGATAAACACTCTACACTTTACTATACCAGTGACTTTGCCTGGTGTAACCAAATATCTACAGATAGCTCATACTGTACAGTACTTGGTACCTTCCAAGAACGGCTTTTGCATGCCATAAACCATCATTCTCTCATTATTCACTTAAAGCGCTACACTTCAGCCTCAAAACTCGAAAAGTCCAAATATGGCAAGAGAAACCTAATGTTCGCTAATGGCACACCCAACACACACACTCTAAAACCACTAATGATCTACACAATTCACTTTAATGACCCAAAAAACAGTGATTGTCGACAAAATGCGCAAAGTTTGCAGGTATGGAAATGCAGTCAACTGTTATTACCAATTTTGTTGGTTTTAAACACGGTTTGCATTATTCATTTAGACAACACCAATGTGTTGATTGATAACATGATACAATCAATACTATACAATAATGATACTAAGTCACCTTTCTTACTAGATTGTTTTGTAAAATATGTTTTTCTCGAAGGAACAATCGTTTCTAAGATGCTCAGTACATACAGTATAATAAATATATACAAAGTAGTAGGGTTACAAGTTAAGATTATTTTGTTTATGAATTGATCT